>JAPDVR010000003.1:49599308-49795214 GCA_026230005.1 Gila orcuttii
AGTTGTTGCAACCAATGTTAAATTAGCTAACAGGATTATTACTTGTTGTTATTATTTTCACTTGTTGATATTTGGACTTCTTCATAGCTCTTCTCATGGAAAATAGTGTGTTTCTCTTTTTGAGTTTGATGTTTTGTTGCTGTAACAGCTCAAAATTTAGAAATCAGTATGTAGAGGTTAGCCAATCACAATAGAGGTAATTTGCAAAAGAAGTCTTAAAGGTACAGTAGCAAAAACCGCCTATTTAATTTAACAACCACAGGGGTTGAAAATAGTCATGAAATACTAAATTATGATGTTTTTAGTGCTGGCATTGTAAAGGGACACCAGATTAGAAAATTAAATAGCTAAATGTTGCCTTACTACAGGCTATTGTAACTAGGATCTGAGGATTTGATGCACATCAGAAGGCAAGATGAAGCAGATCTATCAGATGAAACATTAGCATGCATGTTGCCTCAGTTTTACTTGGTTTGATGAGAAAAAAATGGTTCAATGAGGTCTTGTTTTAATAAAAGACAATCATTAAATATTAACTTTCATCATGCAGCAATGTACCAAAATCACAATGATGGACAGATCAGCCTTTGTGAGGAAAACTTGAAGAGAGAGACAGAGTAATGAAGATGGCAAATGGTCGCATCTGTCATTCTCATTATGGTTTCCTAAATGCAATCTGATCTCTGTCTGTTCCCGGGTCATCTCGACACCCTTGTCTTTGATTTCATGTAGAAAAGGACACTGGGTATTTTAATTGTGCACTTGTTACTTGAGGCGTTGGCCTGTGATTCCTTATATCTGATTGAAATATATAGTATGCTTGAACCGAAGTCAAAAGATCTGAGATTTACAAAACTTTACAATAAGGTTTCATTTGCTTACATAAGTTAACAATATTAGTTAGCATGAACAATGCTTCTACAGTATCAATTAATGTTAATGATAATTTAATTTACCAATACATTTTTTAATTGCCCCAATTATGCTATTTTAAAGGTTCACAGTTTTGTTCTAGAGGTCTCTTACAATAGGTTTACATGCATCAAACGTCACATTCATTTTCTCATAATATAACCTACATTGCACTTCACCTAATTTCAGTCTGAAAACTGTTTGTTTGTTTGTTTGTTTGTTTGTTTGAAGATTCAGCCTCTCTAAATCCCTCTTTTCAAATGGCCCAGTCTCTTGTGATTGGTTTATTCTGCTCTGATTGGTCAGATGGCCCAGCCTGTTGTGATCGGTCTACTCTGCTCTGATTGGTCAGATGACCCAGTCTGTTGTGATTGGTCTACTCTTCTCTGATTGGTCAGATGGCCAGTCGGTTGTGATTGGTCTACTCTGATTGGTCAGATGGCTCAGTCTGTTGTGATTGGTCTACTCTGCTCTGATTGGTCAGATGGCCCAGCCTGTTGTGATTGGTCTACTCTGCTCTGATTGGTCAGATGACCCAGTCTGTTGTGATTAGTCTACTCTGCTCTGATTGGTCAGATGGCCCAGCCTGTTGTGATTGGTCTACTCTGCTCTGATTGGTCAGATGACCCAGTCTGTTGTGATTGGTCTACTCTTCTCTGATTGGTCAGATGGCCAGTCGGTTGTGATTGGTCTACTCTGATTGGTCAGATGGCTCAGTCTGTTGTGATTGGTCTACTCTGCTCTGATTGGTCAGATGGCCCAGCCTGTTGTGATTGGTGTACTCTGATTGGTCAGATGGCCCAGTCTGTTGTGATTGGTCTACTCTTCTCTGATTGGTCAGATGGCCCAGTCAGTTGTGATTGGTCTACTCAAAGTATATTCGAAAAAGCATAATGGGGCACTTTAAAATCAAAAGTTGTATCTATGACCATTAGTTTCTATGACCATTAGACTTGACTTGACTAGTTAATGTTACTCTGAACTAACATGAACACATTTTTATTAAGTAACATTAACAAAGGTTAATAAATGCTGTGAAAATAAATTGCTCATTGTTACTTCATATTAGTCAATGCATTAACTAATATTAACAAATGAGACCTAGAAGTAAACTTCTGGTAGGGATATTTTTTGGAGATTTAAAAATGGGCATTATTGAAATACTGAAAAAAAGAAGCTGATGTTTCATGAATCATATGGTGGCTATCTTTTTTACAAAGCTTATACCACAAATATAAAAATATATAATATAACACAAAATGGGAATATAGGGCTCAAAATGAGAGACCGGCTGCAAATATTTTCTCACTCGGTTGCTGTTAGTATTGACCGTAATCTCTGTTCCACCTCAGAACCCTGAACTTCAGCGCTATAAACTTCACAGAGAAATATCTCAACACAATTACACAGCACACAATTGATTTATGGAGCAATAACTCTTCATCTCTCTTCAGGTTTTGCTTTGAATTAAAAAAAAAAAAAAAAAAAAAAAACATAATGAGTGACTTTCCAGGTATGAAAAGTACTTTTCACTAGCATTGAGAAGTCTGATAAATATTAACCCGGTCATCCCTGACATATATAATAGTCAGATATTTATTTTTTAATTTTTTTAGATAGAACGGTTTATTGAACCTTTAGACAAACTATTTGCATACATGTTTTTTTTTTCAAAAAAAAGTATCATTCTTTTATGGCTCATTTAGTATGATAAAGTGAGAATATGGAGCTCATACTTGAGGAGGAAAAATATCAACATCTGCATCAAATTGCATATTTTTGCGATATTTATTTGAACAAAAAGTAAGATGAAATTCTGATAGCTTGTAATGTAAATCAATGAGATCTTTATAACAGATAATAGAATACGTACTGTACATAAAATACATATTAATATCAGTCGTCACTATATATCTGGCTGTACTATGTCTTAGTAAGATAATAAGTAAATTTTTAGTTTATGATCAAAGCTCTGTAGTTTCAAAACATATAATGCAATACAATGATATGATTGCGAGATGAACAAATAAACCTTCCTCAAATCATATTTGATACCCATATCTGAACATGATTTTTCGAAAAAATGATTGATTGGATATTTAAGTAAACTTCAGTCCAGTAAGTGTTCCTTTTGAAATATTATGAACAATATAAAAGTTATTCTTACTTATACTTTCTAAAAATCGGTAAAGATTGGAAGTTGGACATTTTTTCAATTATACTAAAAGGTATTTTACTTGCTAAAAATCTATCAATTTGACGTAATGTGTGTAGATTGTGTGCAACAGGTTTTTCAGCAAAGCTTTGATCATTAAGAGGCCTGAGAAATGTGCGTATCAAATATGATACAGTGGGCTTTACAGTTCTAAACACTTCAGCTGTAAAAAAGATTGAAAAATGATCTATATTAGATGACTGTCTGTAGAGCTGAGCAATGACACAGATAAAGCTCTCAACTCTCCAATCTCGGGACCTCGGGTCAGTGTCCCGGTCAGGGATGTCAATAACTGTGCCATTAGATGGAGGATTCAGCGGCCAGTGGAAGACGGTGAAGATTCACATCAC
Source organism: Gila orcuttii (assembly GCA_026230005.1). Lineage (NCBI taxonomy): Eukaryota > Metazoa > Chordata > Actinopteri > Cypriniformes > Leuciscidae > Gila > Gila orcuttii. Next base: position 49,602,786 of record JAPDVR010000003.1, read on the forward strand.
AGCCAGTGTCCTGAATACGAGCTGAGAGAGTGTGTGTGTGTGTGTGTGTGTGTGTGTGTGTGTGTGTGTGTGTCGAGTCCCTGTGCAGAACCTCTGCCCTGCTACACACACCCCATTAATACTTAATGCAGCACCTTGTCTTGACCTCTGTCCCAGGACACCGTCCCAAGGCCTTCGTGATGAATGTGCTCACTGGACTGAAGCTAGCTTGATTATCCATACGCCATTTATCTATTTTTGTAGAAAAATCATGTTCAGGTGTATCAAATATGATCCATCAGGCTTTCTTCTTTTAATCATCATTGTATTGCTTTGCATTATACTTTTTAAAACTACAGAGATTTGATCATAAAACTTAAAATATCATCTACTAAGACATATTAGTGGCAGATACAGAGTCTGAGGACTGCTCAATTTTGAGATTTTGATCTATTTTGCGTTCATAATATGTCGTCTTTTAGATAAGTGGAAAGAAAAAATCCAAAATACACATTTAAGTGTTCATTTTATTGCATTTTATCAATTAGCATCTGTAGATTTCGAACACAATACGTATCTTTAAAAGTTTTTTTTTTTCTCCATTTCAGCAGCACTTGCTGTACACACACCAACATTTAAAGTTTTACACCGGTGTATATTCTGAAGGTTTTTACTGAGGGGTTTGTTCATATCTCATTCAACTGATTATATTCATAAAAACACGGTGGAAATTTATTTTTTCCTTGCTGTTGACGGTGTTTTCTGATTTATTGTGTGTGGTAAAAAGTGATAAAAAGAGATATCCAATTCCCCTTCTGTAAAAACCTTTAACTCTAATGTGTCAACACAATCAAACAAAACATTTTATCCTGCTTTATGCACTGTTTAGATTTCTTATATATATGAAATCTGTATAAAAAAAACACAAGCTTTTTCAGGGACATGCCGTGATTGTTTTTAACTACTATGTTTCATTTTTGCGATTTGTTTTCATCTAATAACACTCGCTGTGTGTCTGTCTTTGCAGGGCATTATGGGAAAGAAAACTTCCGCAGTGGTCAAGACATGCACAACTTCATCTCCTCTGGCTTTGTGACGCTCGGCAGGGGTCACCTGAAAGGTAAACCAGATCTTGAGTTGATGAACGACAGCTTGTTAACAGAATAAGCTAAGCTTGAGCATCATTTGAGCTCAGGTTTGCATTTTGTATCAAATGCAGTGAAATTCCAACACTTTTTTTAAGTGTCCAAATACTACTAATAAATGCCACTGTATCTGTACTGCATCCTCCTGATAATAGTGTTATTTTAGTATTATTTATACACTACTAGAATATTTATAATATATAGAATTTTCTTTTATTTTTTATAGTTTCATGTTTAAAAAAAAATTGTGTGTGCTTTTGTTACTTCTATTTTTCACAGCATTCCTATTTAGCTTTATTTTTTTTATTTTTCAGTTTTAGTAATTTTAGTACTTCAACCAGTGGTATTTTAGTATCGTTGAGATACCATCATAGTTTTTATTTTTACATTTTCCATTTTCATTTAAATTTTTAATTTTTAGTAATTTTGTGGTGTATTTTGACATTTTAAAGTTTTTTTTTTCCTTTTTTATGTTTATATGTTTTTTTTTTTTATGAATTTGAATAAAATGTTTAGTTTTAGTTATTTATATTAGATTTTTCTTTTCCAGTTAATGTTTATTGTATAAACTTATCTAGTTGCCAGGGATCATTTCAATTTTTGGTTTTAAGGTTTATTTTATTTCAATCAAATATTTAGACTATTTTATTTCAGCTTTATTTGAAGTATCAAATACATTTTTTTTTTTTTACTTTTAGATTCTGTTTACACTAACGACACTTTCAATGTCATTTAAAAACAGTTGTTAATGCTTAAATACACGTTAAAACTATTTATATTAATATTACGGATCTTCCCTTTTCAATTACTCAACTCCAAAAAAAAACCAAAAAAGTACACGACCGAAGAAAAGCCCCCAAACGTCTAGTTGTTTTTCATTTGTGTAGTGCTTTGGGGAGATTGAGCTGTTGACTGTGCAATAATGACGTTTCCTAAAGATAATGAACAGACGAGGAAAGAACACATCTTGCCAAGCGTCTCCGCTCCTTATTGTCTCTCCTGAGTGAATCACCACATAATCACCCAACAACATAATCAACCGGCTTACACACACACACAACCGGTAACATTTACATTAATAGCCGTCGGAGGAACATCCGTGACATCAGCGTTCTCACCTATGACATCACTCGTCACACGGAATGATTGCTGTTATTATTTTGACACAAAATTAGCACTTTGGTTTCTTTGGCAAATGAAGAATGTCAGTTGTTTGAATCATCTTTTGATTGAGCTTAATGTGCGTCAGGCAGATTTTTCGGCGTGTGATTCAGACGTGAGTGTAAAAGAGGATAAAGTTAGTACCCCTACACTTCCTCAAGGTGAACGAGTTTAATAAGTTGCTTAAGTATTTTTTTGCTTATTCAACTTCTCTCAGAAAGGCCCTGCGGTTCATGCAAATTGGCCTTAATCTTCACCCTGTTTAATTCCACCTGATTGAATTTGTTTGGAGATTCTCTCCGGTGGCGAAGGAGTGAAACTCATCTCCTCAAACTCAGACTCATTTCAGCTCATCAGATCTGACTCTCAGCCTCTTTACTTTTTTCAATGCACCGTGTTGTAAAGGATTCATCTGTGGACGTTAACTGTGCACATGTTTGACTTTCATTCAAATATTGCATAAAAATTGATGAATATCACATTACATGTATTACCATTTTTTTGTAATATGCTTTGTACATGCTTTGTAGTAATTCATAATATTTTGAATTTAATTTTATTTGAATACTTTTGGTTTGCATTTTAACCCTCTGGGAACGGATTGGGCGGTACCGCCCAAAATGGCATACTTTTACAAATGTGTAATTATCTTAAAAACTATTAATGATAGAGAGGTGCAGTCTTTTTTGCCGTCTTCCTCAGATTCCGCTGAAAACAGTGATAACAAACTTACCCGGCTTGAATACACCCTTTCTTGTTGCGCAATACCACTACGTCAAAGGCCAATGAAATCGATGTTGTTTGGCAGATTCACAAGCAACAACCAATGGAAAAATTGTCGATGGAGGAAAATTTTTCTTACCCAATCAGAGGAAGGTTACCATGACGTATTCTAGCAAATCGGAGGATTCTGTAGCCTTGCAAGGGTTGGTACTACATATACTATTACGCAAACAGCGTTGAGTGGCAGAGACGACAGAAAGCGAACGGACGCGTCGAGTATAAACAAGGCTTTACGGAGCGAGAGTGCACAGAGATATGAGAGAGAGACAGAACAATTATAAAATATATATATATGTACACATACAATTATAGCATTATTTAATGTTTTAGCACTTTTATGATGGCAAGCAGTAAACGATTTACGGTGGAACAAGCTCTGGAACAATTACTGGAGAGTGACGAGGAGAAAGCATTGCTTAGAAAATTCTAAGCATTCCTAAGAAAAACGCCTGGGACTATTTGTAAATAAAGTAAAAATTTTCATTGTTCTTTACACATTTTATTTAACAATTACACATGTCTGTCAAGCAAAGGCTTTGACAAATATATTTTTCGTTCAAAAACTGTTCACTATATTGTTGTGTGATGTGTGATTTTCAGAAATAAATGCCAAAAATCGAATTTCCGTTTTTGAAATTCTCTAGTTTATTGTACATTTTCACTCATACTTCCTTTATAAACATATTACATGTGTGCTTATGTTAGCTTAGGGTCTTCTGCATCCATAGATACCAAACATAGTGTTCCATCTCCATTACATATAGTTTATAAGCCCAAATGTAAAAATAGAGAAAACGGACCAAAAAGAGCTTAGTCCCCAGAGGGTTAATTATAGTTGAAGTTTCAGTAAGTGCGTTACTTTATTAGGTTTAGTAATTTTTGTACTGAAACATAAACTAATTTAAGATGGCTGCCAGAAAACATTTATCATTTTTCGCTTAAATTTAGGTTATAGGTTTTAGTTGTTTTATCTAATATTAATTATTGCTAACACTTAGCAATAAGGTTCCATTAGCTTGCACTAGTTATAGCATACCTAACAATGAGCAAAACATTTGTTACAGTTTTTATTAATCTTTGTTAAAGTTAGTTAATAAAAATAGTCATTCTTTGTTTGTTCATGTTAGTTTATGTCCATTAAATGATATTAACAGATACAACTTTTGGTTTTAATAATGTAGTAGCAAATGTCGAAATTAACATTAACAATGATTAATAATTACTTTAGAGATATTTTTAATTGTTAGTTCATGTTAACTAATGTACATAACAAATGCACACAAAACAAATGAAAATTAAATGAAACCTCAATGTAAAGTGTTATTTAGTGTTTATTTCAGTTTTAGTTTGAGGGTACATTTACACCACAACTATGTACTATGGAAAATAATGTTGTCAAAACGATCCTCGTTCACGCGGATCTGCGAAACGATTAAAAACGCTGTATTCTGCTGTCAGGCCAGTAGATGGCGATGCCACTTTGTAAAGAAACACTCCGCGCCTATAGTTTGAACACGTTTCACAACATCACTGTTATCACAAAATCACATTTTTGTAGTTAACAGGGAGACTTGTAAAGTACATCAAAGTACAAAAACGTGTACTTTGATGTTTTAAATGAATGGCCAAAACGCATAAAAAGTTTCTAAGTGTAAACGGACCCTTAGTTTTACAAAATTTTACATCAACTTAAACTTATTTCTGTTAGTTGCGAAAGGAACATTTCTAATTTTCATTTAAGTTTTAGTTTCAAGGTTTAGATTTTTTATTATTATTGATATTAAAGCTTTATTTCAAGTAACAACAATGTTGTTGTTTTTAGTTTTAGTGTTTACGGTAACAACACTGGTCGATGTCAATTAAGCACATTTTTCGATGCTTGAAAGTGTTTATATTGATATTGAGGAGCATTTGATGTTTACAGAGCGTGAAGTCCTCAGTGTTTGTGCATGAAACATGTTGATGTGTGTGTGTGTGTGTGTGTGTTTCTGCAGCTCAGCACTCTGTAGACGATCTCGGGCAGCAGTCGTGGCAGGGCGAGCTGGACGTTCCTCTGTCCTACAGTATGTATCGTGCTTCATTCATGCACTTAAAACACAACACACGCGTTCCTCACGGATGACCTTTGTGTCCTGAGTTGGTGACTGATGTTGGGATGTTCTAGCCTGGCTAACGCCAGACCCAATTCTCGTTGAGACTTGGGTCCGGGAACCACATGTACATTTTCTCGTATTTGAGGCGTGGTTTACGAATGCCCGGCGCCGTTTATTGGGTGCTAAGAATGTCTATCAAATGCGCCTGTACGTAGCTCATAGCCAATCGTTTCAATTATACCAGATGACGTCTGTAGAGCGACAGAAATTTGACGAGGAAGAAGACGAAATAAGCTTGCGTTCTAAATTACTTAGAACATTCTCTAAGGCTGCATCGAAAGGTAGCTTCGCGTCTGCTACCATGTTGAATCCATAGAAATAAACAAACTGCCTCGGTGTGTCGCATAGATGTCGTCATCGTCTTGCTGCTCCCTCCCCGTTCTGTGATTGGTTCCCTAAATGAGGCGAAAATCTGGACCATAGTATCCATACTGCCTTTCAGCGTGAATAAAATCGCGCTGCGGGAAGGCAGCATGGGGAAACCCAGACTAGGGATGTTCTGCAATCTGTTGGAAGCCACGCTTTTGAAACAACTGTGCGCTAAAGGCCCCTCTTGAGTAGAGGAAAACTTATAGAAAAAATGTCCTAATATCGTGCAACATTACGCAAGTTAACTGTATTAGAAACATTGAATATTACAAAATTTTAGTGTATCTTTACAAATTCAAGCGTAGAATGTCTTATGTTGTATTCTTTTTTTTTCTTTTTTTTTTAACAATTCAAATTCAAGATTTAATGCAAATGTCAAAAGAATTTGTTTTATATTATATTATATTATATTCACTAATGTTCAAATTAATGTTTTTTTTAATGTTTTTGAGAGATGTCTCTTCTGCTCACCATGGCTGAATTTATTTAATCAAAAATACAGTAAAAACAGTAAAATTGTGGAAAAAGTATTACATTTTAAAATAGCCATTTTCTATTTTATTTTATTTAAAATGTAATTTATTCCTGTGATCAAAGCTGAATTTTCAGCATCATTGCTCCAGTGTCACATGATCCTTCAGAAATCATTCTAATATGATGATTTGATGCTCAGTTATTATCAATGTCGAAAAAACATTGATGTGCTGCTTCATATTTTTGTGGAAACTGTGATATATTTTTTCGGGATTCAAGTTCAAAAGAGCAGCATTAATTTAAAATATAAATCTTTTGTAACATTATAAATACTGTCACTTTTGATTAATTTAATGCATCCTTTATGAAAATATTTGTAAAAATCTTTCTGACCACAATCGTTTGAAGGGTATTATAATTTTAAGCGTTTTCCCCCTAGTTTTTAGACTATTAAAATTTTTAGTGGCTAAATATTTATGCTAGTTTTAGTCATTTTTACCATGCATTAACAAGATTGTTTTGCCCGATTTTAAGACATTTTTTCTATATTTAAGATTTTTTTGCAGTGGTCAGTCTAGAAGACGGACTGATGTGTTCTGTCGAATGTCAGTTCGAGGAAAGATTTGAATCTTGCTCAACTGAATGTTGGGTTGTGCGTTTTTGTGTCCGTATGTAAGGGTGTTTTGACATATACAGAATGTGACATATATGTAATGATTTATAGTTTCATAGTTTAATGTAGGTGTTTGTTGGGTAAACGGCATTTATGTGCAGCGGTTCTGCTTTAATGTGCTCCCTTGTGCTTCACGTAAATTAACTTTTTGATTCATTTCACCTCCCGTACCAGCAGGAGCAATTTTAGTGTTGGTTCATTTCTAGCCATTTTCCCAGTACAGTATCTCTAGTTTATTAATGACTGTTGTTGCGGATTTCTCCTCGCTGTTACCATGGTGATCCTTTTAACCACTGTGCCATATAATTCTACAAAAACGTTTGGCTCTACACCAGCTTAAATCCCTCTTTGTTTAAACCCTGGGATTATTCAGCTGACCTGCACTAATTACAGCTTCAATTATACTGTGAACTTTCAACAAACATTATTAGTGCTGTTTGCATAGCAAGCATTGCTATTACTATTGCTCATATTCAGAGTTAGTGATTGGAACAAACCCAGAAGTATCATTTGTGCTGCAAACTGTTGTTGTGGAAACACTGAATGCAATTTTGATTTTACACAATGTTCTCATGTAGTTTATGCATACATGTATTCATGCACCAGTGTTAATTTAGAATCTTTATATTTTTTTTATCAATGGTTTGTGTTTGTTTTTGTTTTTATTTTTACATTTTCTGTTTTGAATTTTGTTTTGTTTAGTTTTTACCATTATTATTATTATTATTATTATTATTATTATTATTATTATTATTATTATCAGTTTTTTTTTTAAAGTCCCCCTATATGCTTTTTGGATATTTCCTTTCATGCAATGTGTAATATGGCTGTTTGTGAATGTAAAAGTTCTGCAAAGTTTCAAAGATCTGAACTGCCAAAACGAGTTTGGTTTCACTGTTTTCTGTGATGCAAAAGCAAATCCACTTTGACGCACTTCCAAAGGATGAGGACTCGAGCTTGAATTCATATGGTAAAACCGACACTGTGTATCTGAAATCACGGTGTATCAAGCGCTAATGAAGATCCAGAGCTGAAATTCGGATATGGTAATGGGTGTTTAGTTTCCGAAACACACTGTAAGCAGTCGGCCAATCACAACAGCCTGGGCCATCTGACCAATCAGAGCAGAGTAAACTAATCAGAACAGACTGAAACATCTGACCAATCAGAGCAGAGTAAACCAATCACAACAGACCGGGACATCTGACCAATCACAACAGATTTGGCCATCTGACCAATCAGAGAAGAGTAGACCAATCACAACAGACTGGACCATCTGACCAATCAGAGCAGAGTAAACCAATCACCACAGACTGAACCATCTGACCAATCAGAGCAAAGTAGGTTCTCAGAAAGGAGGGGTTTAGAGAGATTGAATTTTTTATCGAACTGTTTCAGACACTGTAAGAAAAGAGCTGATGCTGCAATGTATATCATGAGAAAATCAAAAGTGTCTTTTGACCTTGGATGTATGAAAACTTATTGTAGAAGACCTAAAGAAATTTTAAAAGTTATTATTATTATAATTCATTTTAATTTGATTCAGATCAAATGTATTTCATTTCAAGTGACTGCATTTCAAGTGGTTGTAGTTGTCTATAGTAACCCTGGCATGCATGTGTTCATGTGCAGGTCAAAGAAATCCCATTGGTCCTATCAGAGCTAATTGACTGTGTTACAGCTGCTGTGTCGTGTTTTAATTTCTCTGGTAAAGCATTATGTCCGTCCGCTAGGACCCTGTGTGTAATCGCAGCAGATTTCCCCGTGCCCCGTGAGCAGAAAGGTAATATCTCTGGCAGTGTTTCAGCTCTGATGCCATCAGTAGCTGAAGTCTCACATCTGTTTTGACGTCCAAACAGAGTCTAGCGTTTTAGAGACCGGTGCCAAGGATCGGTCAGATCCACTTAGACGTCAGACAGAAACAGCTGCCAGTCATGATGAACAGCGGACAGATACGCCAATGTGACTGACAGGGTTTGTGTAAAGTAGTATAACCTTGCCTAACCGTGTAATACCGCTCACATCAATCATCTGTTGTGAAGGCAACACGTCTTAACAATTTACACATCAAGTGCATGCCGTTAATCTCTACGAACGCCCCCAAACTCTTAACCCTAAACACTTCCAAAAACATAACAGAAAGCTTTTCCCAGAGCCCTGTTTAAGAGATTTCATTTATGTTTTTTCTTGCCTACATGATGTGATGCTTAAACACTAAAGACTTCTACTGCGGTAATTTCGTAACCCTGAACACTTTAATTAATTAATCCCTAAACGTTCAACTCCTCTGATGTCCTACAGGTTAACACATCTAGTTCCTGAACAACTCTTTTTTTAATGGCTGAATGTTGCACTAGTTGGTACCAAACACTTAAGGCGCTGTACTTCAAGATCTCTAGTTAATAACACACTTAATGGCTCTGGAGTAGAAACAATTAGCACATCTAAACACTTTAAAGTAAAGTTTAATGTGTTGCAATGTTACTTCAGTTCTTTAGCTGTAATAATTTCAAAGCACATCTCCTAATGTATATGCTCATATGCTCGCAGTGGCAAACCAGGGGTCATATCATACATATTTGATGCTTTAATGTTTCTCACTGAAGTCCTATAATGTTAGCTGATGAGTTTTTCATGACCACAGGCTGTGGGTTTGCCAATACATCAAATGTAGTTTTGAACCCCTCCATCCATCACTAACAGCCTTTTTGCAAATCTCCATTGCATTGTGACTGGATCCCAGGATCATGTGTTTTTGCCGCTTTTGCAGCTTGGTTTCAAAACAGAGTATTGTTGCACTGCGTACATCAAGCTCTTTAAGGTGTCAAATTTGCCTTTATCCCAAAATAATATTAGACCCCAAGAGCTGGCGCTACTGTTATTGACTAATATAGATTGATTTCAGCTGACGCCACACTTGCGAAGACCTCAGATGACGCCAACTTTGGATCGAATATGAAACTGTCAAATATTATCCTTACCATTTTATTTTTTATGAGCGTTATGGTGAAGTTGCTGCCTGACATTTACTGAGACTGAATTTACTGAGACTGAATCCAGACTGAATTTTGTCTGTTTAACCGAATACATGACGTTAACTAACCAATCACAACATACTGGGCCATCTGACCAATCAGAGCAGAGTAGACCAATCACAACTGACTGAGCCATCTGACCAATCAGAGCAGAGTAGACCAATCACAACAGACTGAAACATCTGACCAATCAGAGCAGAGTAGACCAATCACAACAGACTGAACCATCTGACCAATCAGAGCAGAGTAGACCAATCACAACAGACTGGGCCATCTGACCAATCAGAGCAGAGTAGACCAATCACAACAGACTGAGCCATCTGACCAATCAGAGCAGAGTAGACCAATCACAACAGACTGGGCCATCTGACCAATCAGAGCAGAGTAGACCAATCACAACTGACTGAGCCATCTGACCAATCAGAGCAGAGTAGACCAATCACAACAGACTGGGCCATCTGACCAATCAGAGCAGAGTAGACCAATCACAACAGACTGGGCCATCTGACCAATCAGAGCAGAGTAATACTACTGCCATGGACATTACTATGATACCCTAATTTCTGGCTGATAACAAAATACTTCATAATTGTAACAATGAAACAACCATTGTCTGTAAAGTCAAGTCATCTTTATTTCTATAGCGCTTTATACAATACAGATTGGTTCAGAGCAGCTTCACAGTGATAAACAGGAAAATAATCAATGATGCAAACTTCATCAAATATGAGACAAATTCATATGTTGCTGTAAATCAGCTCTAAAAAGACAACAGTGTTGTTATTCAGCTCAAGACGGTTTAGTGTTGATTCGTTCAGTTCAATAACTGAGTCAATGTTGCAAAATGAGTCTATTATAAAATACATAAAGCAGCTCTACAGAATACAGTGTTATTATTCAGCTCAAGTCAGTTCAATATTGATGTCGATGTTGCAAAATCTGTCAATTATGAACTAATTTGATTCAGCTTTAAAGCAACTCTACAGAAGACAATCCAGTTTTCAAAACAATATACATTTACTCGAGAAGCAAAATGGCTTTTTTCAGGATATAAAGTCTTAAAAATACAACTTGTTTTCCCTTTGAATCAAGTTATTTTTCTGACCCCATTGGAAGATATAGTTATTATCTTTTTAAGTTTAAACACTTCCTTTTGATAGTTTTGTTTTCCAATAAAAATTAGTAATTTGGCTTCTCAAGTAAATGTATATTGATTTGAAGAATATTTAGACAGTTGCACTTGAAATCAAGTCAAAAATACTGAGGAAGAAAATAATTTCTTGCAGTGCAATTCCTTAGCTGTAGGTAAATAACTAGAAGAATGACAAAGTGCAGTTTGTGACTATTTGCACTATTAACCTGTGTTTATTACTCCAATAGTAAATCAAAATGATATTTTCCCAGACAGCAACATAGTGTCGGCCCAGATCCGGCCCACATCTGGTACTCATTGAATCCACATGTACCAGATGTGGGCCGGATCTGGGCCGATACTATTCGTTAAAAGTAAAGTGAATTCAAATAAACTAAAACTGCATTTTGATACATCAGACTTGCAGTAGATGCTGTATAGAGTGTGACACTCCAGGTAAACGGTGTGTGTCTCTGCAGCCCTTGACCATAGAGACACCTCCACCTGTCTGTCACTTCATCATCGGGGTGATTTACGGGACGTTGGGGCAGACGGCGGGCTTCTGGAGATTTATTTGACAGCATTGCCGAGGAGACGTCGGGCGGTAATGACCTGGGCCAATCCGAGCCATCCGTCTAAATGACACGGCGGAGAAATCAAGAAGCTCTCTGTCAGACAGAGCGTCTGTTTATCATGTCTGCTGATTTACTCGCCCGCAGCCCGAGAGCTTTTGTGTGGTCTTTCTGACGGTTGCGGTGTTGTTCGCCACATCAAAAAATCATTTTAACAGGAAATATGTCACCAGGGACCAACGGCGGTCCGGCTTCCTGAGTGATTGATTAGGTTTATTGATTAGTTTGGATGTTTTTAAACACCTCAAAAATGAATTTCCCTCTTTGGGTGCAGAAAAACTAGTACAAATATCTAAACATTCATAAATCAAATTTACTTGTTATCTCACACCATTTTGCTTCTCAAGTCTTGTTTTCTGAAAAATGCATCAAAATGAAGTGACTTTATGCTTAAAACAAGAATAAACATCAGCCGATGGGGTCAGAAAAATAAACAAGGTTAACAATTTATTTTGGTGTCCGTGTTACATGTTACATGTAGTTTGTATGGTAATTATTATAAATTATGCATAATTACATGCAACTAACCCTAAACCAAACCCTAATCCTAAACCCAATAGTAAGTACATGTAGTTTAATAATCAATTATTATTACTCAGTACTTAAATGTATAATTACACTGTAACAAGTAAAACGTAACCTAAATCTTGATTTCCATTTGAATTACATTTTGTTTCCTAACTCTTTTTTTAATACTTTTTAATACTTTTTCAGCTTTCTTATTTAAAATGAAAATCTTTTGTAACATTATAAATGTCTTTACTGTGACTTTTGGTCAATTTAATGCATCCATGCCGGATAAAACTATGATTTTATTACTGACCCCAAACCTTTAAATGGTAGTATAATTTTTATAAGGGGCCACGCACCGAAGGTGCACACATAGGCACCTATAATTGTCCGTTGGCATTTCTATTATTATTATTCTCTATCTATGACATCCCTAAAACCGCTTATGGGAAAGTCATGAAATTTGGCACACAGATAGAGGACAGTCTGTAATATTACTATAGCAAATTTGGAGTCTCAATCCTCTAGCGCCACCAACTTTCCAAATCTGCACTCATGTTTATGCTAATAACTTTTGTACTGTAAGGGATCTTTTTTCCCTTCGATTCGATTTCCCTATATGAAGTCATTTTCTGTCATGACATTTTTAATTTCTTTTAATTGAAATTTTTTTATTTCCCGCTAAACCTACTTTTTCGAACTCTTCCTAAAGGCCATTGCTCTCATTTTCCCTTAAATTGAACCAGATTATCTTCAGACTGTGCCAACAATTTTTTCCCCCCAACGAATTCAACGAAGTGACCGAAATTAATGTGAGGCTATATCACTGCAATTCGTTAGCGTATTCTGACCAAACTTGGTGAGTGTTATGTTTGTTATCACAAATTTGATTTGGTGCAGCATGCACGATACCCAATTGAATTGAGTTGAACAATACCCAATTTTCCCATATCGGACAAAATATTTTATTTTGTTGTTAAATACTATATTTTACAAATGCATTGGTGTAATGTTTCGAAACTTGGTGTGTGTCTTCAGCACCATGCCCTGAAAGTACTCAAAAATATTGGGGGCCACCAGGGACCACCTTGTGGTCAGAAGTTATAATGAAATTTCCAAAAATGCTAATAACTTTTGATAACATTAACCTACTGTTGTGTAACTGGTCTTAATAGGTTCCTTGGGTTATGTCGAGAACATAGATATCAATTTTGCCATGGTCAAACGAACTTCCTATCTGCCATTTTTTTTTCTTTAACTCTCTTTGACTATTTGTCCAATTTTCACCAAATTTGAGTCAGATCATCTTCAGACTGTGCTGACAGAAAGTTATAGATTTCGTGTTGACAGATGAAACCGTTTTCGTTTACAGCATCAACAAATTTGAGGCATGATTCCAAAAAACGATTCTGTATCTCTGCAATGCATAGGCTAGTGCATTTAGTGGTGAAATATTTATGCTAGTTTCACTCACTAGTTTACTGAGGCCAAACGTAATAATGGTAGTGTATATTATATTTGCACATTGCATATGGGTGGAACAGAAAAATACTTGTGAGAAATATTGTCCTTGAAAAGGAGGAGAGACTGAAACAAACTGTGAGCTTTGTGTTGACATTCACGCAAGACCGATTTCTAATAACCAGCTCATTTGTGAAACAGTGACATGCTGAATAATAAACATCAGAATTATTTACAGTGATTCTGCATTGTTTATATTTGACTTTAGAATAAGAATTGACTTTTTCAAGCATGTGCCAAACTGTGTCTTAAAGATATCGTTCACCCAAAAATAAACATTTGGTCATCATTTACTCACCCTCACATCGTTCCAAACCAAAACTTACTTTCTGCAATGGAACACAAAAGACATTTAAGTTTTTTTTTCTTTTTTTTTTCTTTTTTCTAAAGGAGGCAGATTGCTGTGTAAAAATCCCATAGGAATTTTGTATAATTGACCATTGTATAATACTCTGCTTTTCTCGGTCAGCTGCTTTAACGGTTTGCTTTGTTAGTATCAGGTCAGAAGGTTGAGATTGAAATGGTCGTATTGAAAAACTTGCTCTGGACACTTGAAGTGGCTCCTCATGACAGATGACCTGTTTAATGACAGCAGAGGGAGCTCAGTCTGAAAATATGTCCGAAGGACAGCAGGTTTCTCTGCCCTGTGTCCTCATTATTGCTCTGTACCTTTGGGATCGTGCAGAGTGCAGATAAAGCACCCCTGCAGGACCTAGTTCAAATGCAAAGGGTTTTCTTATGGTGTGCAATTGATTTCAGCAGTATGTCTCTTTACTGTCTTCCTTTTCTTGTCCTTTGCTCTTTCTTTTTTCTCCCTGAATCTGTATACTTACTGCCCATTCACACCAATAATGATAACTATAAGGTAACTATATTAGCATACACACCAACATCATATCATATTGTTCTGTTTATTTTAAGTAAGCGCTGTGGTTATGTCGTCTGCCGCTTAAAGCAGGATGGATTCTGATTGGCTGTCATATGGGGGACCCAAATGCAATTCAGCGCCATGCACGATATAAGTGTTTTTTGCTAGTTTCAGCCCGAGGCAGTTATCATGTTCGCGTTCTGCGCCATTTTGTTTAAATAGCAAATGGATTTGTGAACATTTGTGCACCCATGGGCTGCTGGTATGAAAACGAGGTGTGTTCAGGTGCATTGTTGGCGCGTTGCTATTCTGAGGCAACTGAAATAGACAGCGCCATTGACTTTAGACCAGGTGGGACCACAACGCGCTGCTTGCACGCTTTAACCTCGCGCACGAGCAGATCCGTTCTGGAGACGCGTTCAGTTTTTCCGCTTGCAAATTTCACCATGTAAATATCGAATCCGCCATGGCGCGAGCGCAACTGGCATTTAAAGGGAATGGGAGATGAGACTCTGATTGGTTTATTGCACGTTACACACTCATTACTCATTAAGAGAATAGGGACAACCCTTTTAGACCATGCGCCGGACGCACTGACCATTTTTCCCGTCAGTAAACTAGCAAAAGTGGATTAGGACACGACCTAAGTGCACTTGCGCCATGTGCTTTAGACCATGTGCCTAGAATATTAAAATAAGGAACATGGACACAGTTTGTTGATGAATCCGAATGTAGTGTTTACATGAACACTAAAGTTGATGTGTGTGTTTATATGTCAAAAGCTTCAAACTGGAATTGGTTTTTGACATGCGCACACTGCACGAATTCAGTTTACCACTGTTTGTTCATACTAACAGTTTTCCCGTATTGCTTCATTTCTTTGTTTTAAAGAGCAGACATAGGAACAGATTTACTAAACAGGACAAATTAGCACTAGAGCGCAATCCCATTATTGTGTGGAAAGTTCAGCGCGTGATCTACTGACGATGCGCGAATTAAAGAACAGACTCAGCCGTATCATTTCGGCAATGACCAGCGCAATCTACCAAGAACAGGGCAAATTAGCATCTGATTTAAGACATGCTTTTTTAGGGTGGTAAATAGTTTAGTTTATAATTTATTAGTCCCATCGCTGGGAAATTTGTCTTGGACAAAGTGCAAAGTCCGTACATAAAAAACAACATACGTTAAAAACGAATAGAAATACGTAAAATTATAAAAAACACAATGACAGTCGATACATACAATACAACATACATTAAAACAAAATAGAGAATAAGTAAAGGTAAATACATGTGAGACACAATGGCAATTCACAGTGTTTTATCTCTATTTAACGCTTTGATTGCAGTAGGAACAAAGGAATTTTTCAGTCGATTAGACATACACATCAAGACTCTATACCTCCTTCCTGATGGTAATAATTTAAAGTGGGCCTTCAGGATATGAGTAACGTCTCCAACAATTTTCTTGGCATGGTTTAAAATTGAAGCATCAAACAACTCTTCTGGTGATAATCTCTCCTCACCCCCTATAATTTTAAAGGCGGTGTGCACCAAACGTCCTAACCTCGATTTTAATTGGACAGACAAGTTACCATACCATGCAGTGATACCATATCTAATCAAGCTCTCAAAAATAGACTGGTAAAACTAGTACATGATTCTCTGATTCACTCCGAACTCTTTTAACCTGCATAGAAAGTATAATCTCTGCTGTAACCTGGAACAAAGATTGTTGACATGAAGAGACCAGCATAGTGAATTATCTATATAGACTCCCAAGTACTTACATGAAGGAACCTGTGCAATGATATTACCATGTATCATTACCGGACTATCATGATCCCCTATACTTCTAGAATCAAAAATCACCTCAACCGTCTTAGTTCCATTAAGTATCAGCGAGTTATTATCACACCAGCCTACAGATCTGTCCACCTCAGAGAAATAATGTGAAGCATTGTCTTTCCTATTTAATAAGCTTAAGATTGCTGTGTCATCAGACAATTTGATAAAAAAAAAGTACTGTCTTGACTTGCTACGCAATCATTGGTGTATAATGTAAATAAAATTGGTGAGCAAACGCATCCCTGCGGGTTTCCCGTGTTCGTAATTTTACCTTCAGAATACGAGGTGTTGACTCTCACCTGTTGTGTGCGGTTGTTCAGAAAGGAATAAAGCCACTTAATACAGTATGAATTTACCTTAAGCTCTTTTAACTTTGTGGTCAACAACATGGGATTCAAGGTATTAAATGCTGAACTTAAGTCAATAAAAAGTAGGCGGGCATATGCTTGAATGTCCTCTAAATGACTAATAACCAAATGAGAGATGCAATTAATGCCATCTTCAGTACCTCACCTCTCCCTATATGCGAATTGAAATGGGTCGAGTAATGGTTTGACTTGATCCTTTAAACCCATTAGAACAAATTGTTCAAAACACTTCATAACATGAGATGTAAGGGCTACTGGTCTAAAATCACCATTCTCCACTGAGTTCTGTTTCTTAGGAACTGGTATTACAATGGATTTCTTAAGACACAATGGAGTCCAAAGATTATACAATGGAGTCCAAAAATTTTTGAAAAATGGGGCAGAATGCCGTGGAAAGCTCCATAGCACAAGTTTTTAACAAAAAGGCCGAAATTCTATCCGGGCCCATAGATATTTTTAGAGCATACACCTCTAAATAAAGTGCTGACCACCTTTGGGTCAACCACTAGCCTCTGACCCGGTTCACATATTACATCTTCCAGAACACCCGTACAATCAGCTGATCACTCAAACCTAGGAAAACAGTCATTTAAATAATTTTCCCTGTGTTCGTCATCATTAGTTATAAAAGTTTTGTGAGGTGGTGCCATATTTGTTACAACTTTCATTGCATCCCACAGTTTTTTGAATTCCCTGTAGCAAAATTATCTTCTATTGTATCTCTTTATTTTCTCCTTGCCCCCTTTAGTAATATGTTCAGTTCCTTTTGGACTATTTTTAATTTAATTTGATCATGATGTAGAAATGCCAACTTCTTCCTATTCAAACATTCCTTTACTTCCTTTGTTATAAAACCTTTGTTATTTAGAAATACCGTTACAGTTTCCTTCTCCACAATTGAGTCCGCACAAAAATGTATATAGTCCGTTATGGACTCTGTGGCCGTCTCAATGTCCATCTTGTGAAAAGGATCCTAGTCCGTGGAATCAAAGCAGCCTTTTAAGGTCTCTATACTGTCCTCCGACCAAACCCGAGATTGTCTTTGTGTGTGGCTTAGCTCTTTTTAAGAGAGTTTTATAAGTTGGAATAAAATGGACAGTGTTGTGATCACAGTTAGATAGAGGAGGTTTGGCCTTAGCAACTTATGCATCCTTAACGTTTCTGTAACATTTGTCCAAAATCTTGTTACCTCTAGTAAAGCACTTAATATATTGTTCGTACCCCGGGAGCATAAGCTCCATTATACACTGGTTAAAGTCTCCAAGGATAAAAATTGGAGCAGCTGGGGTGCGCCTTAATTGTTCATTGACACAGTCACTTATACACCGCACAAATAATGATGTTTCCAAATTCACGCGGTACATAAAAAGGCCTTAATGACAAACATAATAATTCCACATCGGAATTGCACACAGTATTTCTCACCGAATGCTGGCAGCACCATTTGTCCTTGATGTATACAGACACCGCCGCCTCATCCCTGTCTGCACGAACAAGCGGAAACCCATCCAATTTGACCAAAGAGCAAGGGATTATATTTATCAAGGAGTAAAAACGCCCAAAACACGGCATCTGTGGATGTGAGTCTGAAACAAGGACTGGTGAGACGTTGTCCCGTTGAACTTCAAAGACGATGAGTGGAAGGAGAGTTTTAAAATAGCACGTCAGTCATTTATAACACTGCATTCAACAACAACAGCTCGTTCCCAGTGGTGTAGTGCATGGTATACGCAGGTATACGGCGTATACCCACTTCTTTTTCAGTCGGCATTGCGTATATCCACTTCTAAATCCCCGTCTGATGTGCATCATTTAGTAGGCTAGCTAATCCAATCTCATGTGAAAAAAAAAACAGTCAGGGCCGTACCCACCATTGAGGTCCCCGAGGTCCGGACCTCAGTCATTTATTGAGTGTATAAAATGAAAGTTGTGAAATAATTGCCTAATATTACCTCTAATTTGGTGCTGCAATGATTCGCCCATCGCGACGATAACTGACCTTCTCATCTGAGCTGCTTCAGCACTCAAACACCCGCTCGTCAATGTCAAAATGTTTGAGACCAATCAAAGCAAGCGGGATTTATGTTCACAGAAGCGCAAGCCGAGTGTGAATCCCAACGCGACGCTTCACGCTTCAGTTATAGTAAGTTATATAATATATATAAGTTTTAAATGACCGACAGAAATAATCAGTTTGATCAAAGACAGTGGGAACTATAAGCTCAATTTAACAACACAAGCACCTTATTAAATATATTGCCATTATTATTATAAATATTATGTATAAATATATTTGTATTTCGTTACCTCGAATGTGTAAGAATATTTCCCAAGTATCAGCACTAGGACTTTTCACTGTTTGTATCACTCCGCTTGTCTGTGTTTGCACAACTTGCATCATTAAGCCAGAAGGTGGCAACAAGTGACTGTCTTTATGAGAGAGCAATTGAACCATTTATTAAATGAACAGATTAGTCCAAAAACATTGATTAATTTAGGAAAGAAAAAGTAGCTGAAACTGATCTTTGATGCTCATACTAATTGTTCATATGCCTCTAGACACAGAAGGATTGCATTGACGTTTGTTTGAAATGTTACATCTATGGCCATTCTCGTTTCAAATAGCCTATGTGATTGTGTATTTTCAACAATAAGTATTAAGCATAAACATTCTGCATTTCCATTTTGTGGATCATTCATTGCAACATTTAAACTGATTCTCATGTTTAAAAATATCTGATAAAATACTTCATGCTACTGCCGACATGCTTTTAAAGCTAGGCTACTGTTGTCCATTTTTTTGGCCTTCAAAACACCTTAAAATGCACATGTCGAGATCAGGAAAATCAAAATTTTCTCGAGGGGGCATGCCCCCGAACCACCCTAGCAAGAACATTTTTGGGACCTCTGTATTTATAAAACCCTGCATACGGCCCTAAGGAATAGTCACTCAAAATGAATAATTATTTAGTAATAATAAATAATTCAAAGCCAGTATTAATTGCAAAAACTGCACCTCTTCTGTGGCTAATATTAATTTCATAATGATCCTTTCTCTGTGAAGTCAAGCAGCAAAAGTTTAGTGACAATGTGCAATACTGGCCCATTTTGGGGTGAACTAATATGCAATACTAGTCTTGCATGTCACTGTTTATAACACAGAGCCTTCATCCTTTGCTGGGACGCTAAAATATTGGGGGCATAAATTAAGAGTATACCCACTTCTCCAGGCACCACTACATCACTGCTCGTTCCATATGTCATTACAATATTTCTACATCATTGCACATGTGCAGAAGTTTCCCATTTCAGGTTTCAATCCGATCAAGTGTTTACATGTCCTCTCGATCGGATTAGAAAAGTTTAAATCACCACTTACAATCCATATGAATTTTAATCGGATTTGGCCAATTCATTCCGATTGACGATTACAATCGGATTATTAGGGTCCATGTAAACACAGCTATTGTTTTGTCGTTATTGTTATAGTTGTTGTATGGACTCTGCTATTCTTTTACATTTAAAATTATTTTTTAGAACTATTTCTTTATTGTTATAGTTAGTTATCGTCCTTTGGGCAAACGGGCCATTAGTTTTTGTTTAATCTTTTAAATCTATTTAGAATAATTAATCTTAAGTTTGCACTAGGTTTTATTGGTGGAGTCCCTGCATTATTCAGCAGTGAGATGAGTGTTTCTTCAGTGAAAGCGCACTGTTATTATATCACACCGCTGATCAGGCTGTGTTTGTATGCATGCGTGTGTATCAGTGCACGCTTGGCCTCTGATGCCGTCTGAATTCTTATAGCATGCTGCGTTATGGACTGAAAGGAGAAGCATAAACTAATGCAGCATGCGATCAGAATTCAGAAAAGTCTTCTCAGGTGCAGAACCCTTCATATGAAGCACTGCGGCGTGATTCTCTGCTGAATACAGATGCTGTTTACTACACTCAAACAACATTGGGTGTGGGATTTACCATCCCGATCTCACGGCAATTCGCACGAATTCATACGACCTCACTCGTACAAATTATATATTTTACGAGAAATATAAATATTTTACGAGTTGCCCAATTCATATGAATTCATACGCATGACCTACCCCTGACCCCGCCCCTAAACCTAACCATCATGTGGGTTTAGACAATACTGTACATTGAATTACCTGAAATTTTGAAGTAGAAAGAATGAAATAGTATTTTCTTGTAAAACATACTCCAGTAATCTTTTTTTAATTTTCAACTTGGAAATATATATATTTATATATATATCTATGGTTATCAAGCAACGTCTCAGTCCAGTCAGATTCATAATTTATTGTGTTTTTGTGTTTAATTTGTCTTACATAATTCAAAGCGTTTTTTGCTCTGATTTTTTTCTTTTTTTATGTTTCATTTTAAAAAAAAGCATTTATTTAAACAAACTCCAAAAACGGCTTGTTTGGATACTGTGGGTTCAACGGACAAATACTGTACATTTGCATGACTGCCTACAGAGTAAGACATCGATGAATAGTTATATATAATCGCATCATAGGTTGATTTACGGCTGATATTTGCCTACACTGGATGTGAGTAATAAAGCCATTATAATCACTGTCGCTGTCTACACTGGATACAGTATATAGATGTGTGTTCACTTCAGAGTTTTTCAACAACCGTACAAATGGAAGTGAAAGAACGTTTGCTTTAAACACGCTCAGTTTAAACAGCTTGTTTGCGTCTCTAGTACAGACTTCAGAAGGATTTTAGCGTCGGAAACAAGTGGATGCTTTATTTTAATAACATCCTGGATTGCGTCTGAGGATTTTGTGTTTGTTCTGAACATTTTGATTTGTAAATGAGGCACAGGTTAAAGGAGAGTTCATAAAGAAACTTTTGTTCGTGTGTGGTTACACCACATGACATTTTTTAAATATAATATGTCAAAAATAATATGTGCACGTCCGTGTATACTTACCTAAGAAAATACTGGTTGATATAAGGTAGCCACATCGGTTAAGGTTAGGTTTAGGGGTAGGTTCAGGGTTAGTAGTTATTACCCAGTTATTGTAATTACTATATAATAAGTACATAGTATGTACATGGGGAACAGAAATGTAACATAAAGTGCTACCCAAACATGAATACATGAGTATATAGCTAAAATTTGAATAAGAATTTGAATTTTAAATTTGATTTTCAAAAAGATTTTTACTAATACACTCAAAAGTTTGGGGTCGGTATGTTTTTTTTTTCAATGAAAGAAGACTCTTACACTCACCAAGGCTGCATTTAAATTGATTAAAAAAATACAGTGTGCAAAAAACTCTATTAACATTATAAGTGAACCTCAAGAAACTAAAAAAATTCCTGTCATGACCTGTTTAAATGGACTGCTGAGAGGTGACATCACTGCTAGAACTCTCCAGAGGAGTTCAGGTCAAGGACAGTGTGCCTCTGTGGCATCATCACCAGATGCTCTATAAAGAAGTACATTCTAAGATTCGCAAGGCGGAATGTTTTTGTATGACATCACAGTCATAATGGTGCATGACATTCTACTGGTCCTTTTTTGAGTGTCTTTATGATATCACAGGTTTTTTTTTTTGTTTTTGTTTGTTTTTTTTGGGAAGTTTTGGCATAATGTACTCTGCATAAAGTCTGGTATACGGGATGTTTAGTTACAAAGTCATACAGGTCAGTGGTTTAATTATTAATTCAGAGTGCAGGCATACACGCATTCATTTAGGGCTGCTTATTTCGTGTGCTTTAGAAGAGGAGAGCATCATTCAAGGGCTGCATTACTTTACTATGCTCCATAAGCTCATTAATAAATCCATGAATTATTCATGAAGACAGCTTTCTGATGAAGAGCACTAAACTGAACTTTTTAAAAGAGAAAGTTGGCGATCTAAAAGGCGTTTTGAAAGGGTGCCTTTCTTGAGTTTCACTCATCAGTAACATTTCAAGGTAAAGCTAGTGAAATGAGTATATTTTAAAATGAAAAGAAGCAAACTATGTAATCAATGTTTAACATCAAACATTTTATTATGTAAATGACAACTACAATTTCTATGCAATTAGTAGTATTTGTTAAGGCAAGAAGCTATTGCTCATGTAAGTTAGTGAGTTGAACAAACTACAAACTCGTCCTACAGCATTTGGGACATGAATGATTTCTCAAATTATGTTTGTTGTTAAAAACTTTTGGGTTTCTCCCAACAAGATTTTTTTCTTTCATTTTTTTTAGACATTTCTGACAATAACAAATGTGCAGAAATGCAGAATGTAATTATTTTATTTTATTTTATTTATTTATTTATTTATTTATTTATTTATTTATTTTTTTTTTATTATTATTATTATTATTTTTTAAATCCAAAAAGCAGAAACCCAGTCAGACGATAAAAAATATTCTTCCACGCAATCTGAATGGTCATGAATAACAAGCAGTTTCCCGTGTTCACCACGAAATACAGACTTCTGCGCCTCAAAATTGGAAAACAAACCCAAAATGGCCTAACAAAACAGCTCTCATAGGATGTTGGGAGGATTTAAGTGTGGAATTGAAATCTGCTCTGCTTTAGTAATTATGTGTGGGACCAGGAAAGGAAAGAAAATAGAGCCTTTTCAAAGGTGTTGCATTCCTGTAGGTCAAAGACAACCAATTAGAATGGCATCCTCACACATATATCCCCACAGTTCACAACACAAGCTAATCAATGACTATAGCGCTATAGTTTTACAAATGTGTTTGGGATGTGTTTGTCTTGATGATTATAATGCTGGGTCTTCGGTTAGAATTGTCCTTGAGCCTGTAATGGCTCTGCGGTGAGGTGACGTCAGTGATAATGATCTCCGACACAGTTTGTGGACACAGGAATCTTTCCTCCTGCTGTTCCAGAGCACATCCATCGGCTGTAGATCACATCTGCAGTGTCCATTGATCTAGTTTCTCTTGTAAACTCTTAAAAAGCCAGGTTCTCTATTGGCATCATTGGTTAAGAACCTTTTATATCTGTGGAGTCTTTCCATTCCACAAAAGGTCCTTCATAGTGGAAAAAGGTTCTTTAGATTTTTTAAATGTTCTTCACACTGAGGGGAAAAAATGGTTCTCTTTTAAAATGTTTTACTGAGAGGTTCTATTGGGAACCAAAAGCGATTATTTTATGACATTGTTGCAAAATGTTTAGTTTAGTTCAGTCAAGTCAAGTCAAGTCAAGTCAAGTCAAGTCAAGTTCAAGTCAAGTCAAGTCAAGTTCTAGTTTGTTTAAAAAAATACACACCTTTTAGTTGATTTTTGTTTAGACTTTGTCTTTATTTCATTTTTATTCACATCTATGGTTCCATGAAGAACCTTCTCTTGGGTAACAAAAACGGTTCTTCTCTGGCATCGGTGAAAAATGTTGTTCCCTTTCGAAGGGAACTCAACAATACGTCAACGACGATATGGGGAACGCCTCAGGCGTGACAGGTGTCTGAAATCACTATCAAATCACGTCAATCATATTGACCGGCGACAGCCCGTGAATCATTAGCGTGAATGATTAACGTGCGACCTGGAAGTATAAAGGGGCGCCTTGCACACATGACAAATCATCTCATCGTCTTCAGGGACTGTCTGTTTGAAAACGCTACTCAATGAAACGGTAAGAAAATTAAATGTACAGCACACGAGTGTGCTTTTCCTGCCTGGGAGAAGAGCGCGCACGGGAGATTCTCGAGGGAATCCTCTGTGTGAACTGTGAGCGTTTTTCTTTTAAAACGCTCGCTCTCGTCTGGCCCTCTTCTCGAGTGAAGGGGGTTCAACGTCTGGTTCTCGTGGTCCCGCTCGTGCCGAGGCAGAGCGGCGACTTGCATCATGGGCTTCCAGATAGAGCTCGTCGATCATCTTGAGAGTGCTGTAAACCTCTCAGATGATTCGACGGCTGACGAGGGCAAAGCAGGTGCTCTTGCTGCTCTTCAGGACGAGCAGGAGATGGCTGAGGAGGTTTATAATCAGGTAGATCCTGAACCCTCTCAGCCACCCTGCCCCGTGTATGCAGGTCTGGTGGATGTTGTGGAGCGCGCCGCCAACAGGCTGTAGCTGCCATGGCAACGCACTAGAGGAGAGACCGCTCGCGGTAAAAAGCAAAAAAAAAAAAAAAAAAAAAAAAGAAATAAAAAGAAAAAAAAAAAAGACTCCCCAGACGTGCATTACATCAGGCCTGGTGCTGGGCCTATGATAAGAACGATGTTCCGATGGCCCGCCTAGGCTTGGTTAGTAGAAACGCCTCTTTCAGGCATGTAAAGTGGTAGACCCCAGGTTCATAAAGAACTATCTGGCGAGTCTTCACTCCGCACGCCGCAGGTGAGCTGTCTGGTCTTTTCAAGAGTCAATTTTTGTGAATTAAAATTCAGAAATGTATCTCTCTACAGACCTCGTTCCCTGTATAGAGCTATGGGGTCATGTCATTTGCTATGTCATCAGGTAATAAGGTAAGAGAAGTTTCCTGGATTATTAGGGCCCTGAAGTTCCCCATTAGGTGGCCAGAACGATAACTATGTTAGCCTTCGGGCTGTTAGCCACCTCAGGGTAGAGTAGTTGGTCTCTCTCTTAGAATTTTTTACTTAGAGTGTTGACTGACGCTAGAGCTTCAGATAGATCTTATGTCCGGCCCACGGGTCCGTTTGACTTCTTCCTGAGTATTTCGCCCCTTGAGCTCTGTTTGGGTTTTCATTAGGCTGAGCGATCATGCAGCCCTTTGTATGGAATAATACAGACTATATTCTTTAGTAAGGCTGTGGCTCCTCCGAGCCCTCAGATAGATCTATGCCTGCAGGCTGGCCCTCACCAGGGCCGCCTCTGTAGCTGGCCTAGGCTGTGCCAGGGATAATAGAAGTGCTCTGCTAAAATTTAGCATTGCTTCCTCTGAACCTTCACTTTGTGAATGTAGGTTTCTAGCATCCCTGTATAAACAGCCTCCTCCCATGGGAGTCGTTAGGCCAAGGCCCGCCCCCTTCTCTGCATTCTGGGGTGACTAGAGTAATGCAGCATGGTGCAGAGGATGGTTTGTAAGGACATGGTAGGCCTCAAACAGGCCTCCGTGGTATATATGTCTTTATTGAGCAGGGTTAGGCCGTCTTTCGCTTCACGAAGAAGACTGGGTTTCCTGCCCGACCCTGCCATGCAGAACTGGCCTACGGATTTAGGCCGCCAGTTTAGGCTTCACTCACCTCGCTGAGCGACTGCTCGAGCGCTAGGTTGTAGGTGGATGGCTTTCATTCAAGCCCCACTCCCCTAGGTTGGGCACAGATAAATTTCTGTCACCCCTACAGCCGCTGGCAGGCCCGGACCCTGGTAACCTCAGGGTGAGGTGTGAGTATCCCCCTGTGATACAGGGTAGGTCTGAGCACTTCACTCCCAGTTCTGTTTATCCTACCTCGCACCACTATGGCTCGGGTCGAGTATGAAGTAAGCTTCACTTCTTCTTTGGTCGAAGTACGCTCCCCTGAAGCCAGAGCATTGCCCTGAGCTGACGCCCATGCATAGATGGTAGGCCCCTGACTAATGGGGCCTCCGTTGAGGCAGAGTGGCGTATGTTGTACTCCCCTTGTTTTAAGGGTGCTAGCTTTTTTGCGGAGTACACTGCCATGGGCAATGTGATTAGGCACCAGGATGCTGTAGGCGCTGCGTAAACAGCTTTGCTGCCAACGAAGGCTGCGCCATTAGGTAGTAGGCCTCAGCAGGCCTCCTTGATTGGACAGCCCCCTAGAGGGCACTGTAGGCCAGCTCACTTTACGTGGTTGGCCTTGGTGGTTCGGGCAGTTGACTCACTGATGGGTAGTAGGCCTTAAACAGGCCTCCTCGGAGGTGAGTCCCAACATTGTGGGACATACCTTATAGCGCTACTGGAAGCCCATTAGTAAATTTATGCTTGTGTAGTATGGTTCCCAACAGTGTACTTTATAGCAGAATATGACTTGCTAATAGCTAGTAGGCCCGACCAGGCCTCCCTGATAGGCGAGTCCCCAGCTGGCTGGCCTTAGCAGGCCACCTTATACTATCACCCGGACTCAGGGCTCAAAGCTAACAGTGGTTATCAGGTAGTAGGCCACTCAGGCCTCCCTAAAGGTGAATTCCCACTTAAGATGGTTATCAGGTAGTAGGCCTCAGCCGGCCGCCCTGAAGGCGAATTCCCACTTAAGTTGGCTATCAGGTAGTAGGCCTCTCTGGGCCTCCCTGAATGTGAGCGCCCAAATATTTTGGGTGTCAGGTAGTAGGCCTCACCAGGCCTCCCTGAAGGTGAGTTCCCACATGCTGTGATTATCAGGTAGTAGGCTCCTCCTGGCCTCCTTGAATGAGTACGGTCAGGTAGTAGGCCTCACCAGGCCTCCCTGAAGGTGAGCTCCCCACATACTGTGGTTGTAAGGTAGCAGGCCTCACCGGGCCTCCCTGAAGGTGAGTTCCCACGTACTGTGGTTATCAGGTAGTAGGCCTCTCTTGGCCTCTCTGAAGGTGAGCACCCCACATACTGTGGTTATCAGGTAGTAGGCCTCTCTGGGCCTCCCTGAAGGTGAGCACCCCACTTACTGTGGTTATCAGGTAGTAGGCCTCACGGGCCTCTCTGAAGGTGAATTCCCACTTACGTTGGCTATCAGGTAGTAGGCCTCTCCGGGCCTCCCTGTAACGTTCCCTAGTGGTGCTGGGTTTATGAAGCTAGTGGTCTCTTGCTATCAGTTTCAGCTAGCCTTAATAGGCAGCTGCTGAAGGCGAGCTTGCGCCCTGGCTCGCTAAAGTGTTCATTCTCTGCTATTGGTTCCCTCCCGGAACTTTTTCTGCCTACAGCCTGGTTTGCCTACCAGGCAGACCTGTGCTCCCCTCACCGAGGGTCTCTATGAGCATGCGGCTTCCTAAGTCTGGTCAGACGGTCGTAGGCCTCTCGTGAGGCCTCCCAGTTAGATCAGCCCTTAGGCCTTCACAGGCCTCCTCAGTGTTTTGAAACACAGACACTGGGTTGATCCGTGGATCGAGTAGAGAAACTCCCCTCGCTAGCAAGGGTTGGAAAGCACTATGCTGAGTCATACTCTCCGGGATATCCCGTCTCTGAGATCCGGGCCGAGTGGTTCACTGCCAGCTTCGCAGTCCCTCGGGTTGGATGCCTTTCTTAAGGCTTTGTTGTCCAGAGGCTCTGTCTTCAGACAGACAGGATTTGGCCAGACTAGTGTCTATGTACTGACGCCAGGTCAGGCCGTCCTGGTGGCATTTCGGGGTGAGTACGTTCCCCTGAATAGTGACTGGCTGGGGTTCCTTCGGGTTCCCTAGCCACATTCCCTAGAAGGGACCCCTTCTAATTGGAAGCTGTGGTTCCAGGCCCGGAGCCAGCCCAGGTAGACCTTTTTATTTAACCATGTTTATGAAGGTTTTTCTGTGAGGCTGTAGCTTGGGCTATGACCGTAGGGAATGCTGTCACTGACAGCCCAGTGTGACCTGAGGGTGAGTGGTTCTAGCGTTTCATTTGAAGTTGCTGGTTCTGACAGTTGTCACTGCCACTTGGCATGCACTCCCCTTAGCATGGCGGAGTTGGTATATCGTTCCCCATAACGTCGTTGACGTATTGTTGAGTTCCCTTCGAAAGGGAACGTCTCAGGTTACGACTGTAACCTATGTTCCCTGAGAACAGGGAACGAGACAATACGTCTCCCTGCCATGCCTCGGGGCTTGCCTACCGTACAGTCCCTTCAGACGATAAGGTGATTTGTCATGTGTGCAAGGCGCCCCTTTATACTTCCAGGTCGCACGTTAATCATTCACGCTAATGATTCACGGGCTGTCGCCGGTCAATATGATTGACGTGATTTGATAGTGATTTCAGACACCTGTCACGCCTGAGGCGTTCCCCATAACGTCGTTGACGTATTGTCTCGTTCCCTGTTCTCAGGGAACATAGGTTACAGTCGTAACCTGAGACGTTTTGTTTTGTTTTGTTTCGTTTTTTTTTTTTTGGTCTATTTCCAAAAAATTCAAATAAAATTGTTTAGTTTTATTTAGATGGTTTTTATTTCATTTCATTTGCATCTGGTTCCATGAAGAACCTTTAACATCCATGGAACTTTTCTATTGCACAAAAGGTTCTTTATAGATTTTTAAAATGTTCTTCACACTGAGAACATTTTTTAGTTTTAACTGAAAGGTTCTTGGGGAGCCAAAAAAGGTTCTTCTGGAATCGCTGTGGAACAGTTATTTGTAAGAGTGGTTTGTGTTGTGCTGTTATGCATGAATGTGGTGAGGAGGTGTTAATCTGAACAGATCTGGCCCCGGTGGGAAGCTGATTTCCACCCACAGGCCTGAGCGCGTCCCGCTGTGAAATGAATTGAGCTCATGGTCTGAGGAGCAGGCCTGAGGTCTGAGACTGGCCGCATGTTCTGGCCATCCAAACCAGGTCATTCTGGCCGTGAAACGTTCCTGTCCTCACTGTTTGAAAACTCCTCAAGACATTGTACAGCTTGCTTGGAAAAGTGTTTAGAAAAATGCTATTCCTCTATCTCAGGGGTCAGCCCTCCAAGATAAGGGAGGTTTGTGTCATTTGGCAGCAATAGCGAGTTTATGTATCCATTTTTATTTAATTTAATTGTTGTATTTTTGCATACATTTTGTATAATTTTTTTATTAGTATTAATAGTTTTTTTGTTTGTTTTTTCCCCTACATGCCATCTACCTCCTTCATAGTTTTGTAGTCTTTTCTGCAACGTTGTTGTTGTTGTTTTTTTTTTTTGTTGTTTTTTTGAGATTTGAGCCTAAACCAGACTTCACTTGTATCATTTGTAGCAAGAATGAATAAGGTTTGTGTTGGATTCACACAGCGCGGCGTGTTCAACCAAGGCCACTTGTCCTCGGAAACATAATTTCCTCTTGTCCATTTCATAACTTACCTTCATTCTCTCGTGCTTATGTTACAGATCAATCACAGAATGCCTTCTACCTTATTCCTTTGAAACTGAGAAAGAGCTGCAAATAACCCAGCACATTTCTGCTGACCTGCTAAAGAAATGAGATCAAGCGTATAGAGAGAGACAAAGTTGAGGAAGCCACTTCAAAACGTAATTTAAAACCAGAGTCAGTCCTTGTAGCTATACACTACAAGCAATAGCAAACTACATTAGAGCTATTTAATGGAACAATATCTTTATAAATATCAGATTAGAGCAGTTTTTATTATTATTATTTCCCATTGTTTTAAAATATGTCGAGTGATGTATCAGTCAGTAACTCCTCAACACTGATTCCCACACGCTTATTAATAACTCTGATGAAAAAAGAAAAAGAGTGTAAAGGTTAGGAAAGAGGATAGTCATGCGGAGAGGAGAATGTGCTTCAGCGCTCAGAGAACTTGAGCACAAATCGAAACCCCACAGACACAATCTGTGCCGACCCAAATACTGAACAAACACTGAACTTTCAGCACAACAATATATAAACTACAGTTCCGTAGGGTTGGGGTCGCTCAAGAGTTTTTAATGTGTTCGACTCTTCTGCTCACCAAGGCTGCATTTATTTGATCAAAAAGGCAGTAAAAACTGTGATATTGTGAAATATTATTATAATATGAAATAAGTGCTATCTATGTGAATATATTTTAAACTGTAATTTATTCCTGAGGTCAAAACTGAATTTTAAGCATCATTACTCCAGTCTTCAGTGTCACATGATCCTTCAGAAATCATAATAATATGATGATTTTATGCTCAAGAAACATTATCAATGTTGAAAAAAGTTGTGCTGCTTCATACCATGATACATTTGATTTTTTTTCAGAATTCTCTGATGAAATGTAAACATTTATTTGAAATATAAATCTTTTGTAACATTATAAGTGTTTTTACTGTCACTTTTGATCAATTTAATGCATCCTTGCTGAATAAAAGTATTAGTTTATACTGACCCCAAACTTTTCAATGGTAGGGAAAGAAAAAGCATTTTAAAATCTCAATTGTTTAATTTAGACAGCAGTGAGATTAAATATTGTTGCTGTTACAGGGCTAGAATTTCAGTTACGGATTGCTTGTATTGCGCATAATTTGACTCATTCCCGCTCACACTTAAAGCCGCCTCTCAGCCCTAAATTGAGCTCTTTTTTGCTGCTTATTGCACTTAAACAGTCAAATACACAAAAAAAATAAATTATTATGTCAAAATGCCGGTCTTGGTGAGTATTCACGTAAACACTATCAGTTGTTTTAAGTAAATGTAAACAGTTGAGAAAGAAAACGCATGTGTAACAGTATAATGGATCAGTGCATCAGCTCTTAAAGTGACAGCAGCCTAATATTCCTGCTGTCAAATTATGAGATAATATTAAATATATATATATATATTGCAGTTTTTCCCCATGGTATCAATGTCAAAATTGTGGCCAGTGAAAATGCTGAGTGGCTCGTAACTTTGGAAAACCACCAGCCACACTGACTGGTGGATTTGGGTGGATTTTAGTGGATTTTATTGACAAATGACAAATATTGACAAATATCTCACCTTATAAAAATGTGCGGTCAGTACCGCCGCTCCCTATACACTGACGCATGATCGCGAATTGAAAAGTGAAATTAAAAAGCAAACACGCATTCAAAAACGTTTTCAATACTCTGCATACTGATAGCGGCTTCCTGATGCCTGCAAGTTATATACAATATAATCACCCAAATATATAATTATGAGAATATTTTTCTGCTTTAGGGGCTCAGTAAAATCCATTATATCCTTTCCAAATCCTTGACACATCCCTACTTCTTACAACGGACCATTTTCCTAGTTCAAAGACTAGATATTTACATGTTCAAAATGCAAAAGTGGCACATCAACACAGTAAATGCTCTTCTTTTGTGTTTCACAGAGAAAGTAACATTTGAGTTCGGAACAAAATGAGGGTGATTAAATGATGAACTATGGAGAACTGTTCCTTTTGAAATCAATAGTGTTATGTTTTCAGATCTCGGTACATGCAAAGCGCTCTGATGCACGTATATCATCCAGCATGTGGAGAGTTAAAAGCGCAACACCTTGTGAATTAGCCAGGTCCCTCTTGAAGTCATATCCACAATGAGCAGACACATGATGAAAGCACAGGCCGTGTCGAAAACACAACTAAATTACATCCGTAAAAGGGCCTGCGGGGTTTGAATTGGCTCTTCTGCGTTCCTGAAGGCAGATTACAGTCCAAAGCAAAGCCCTAATGCCCAGAATGCACTGTAGGAAAAATATGCGTCTCATTAGCTGAGCTATCTTTATTAGTCTGTTTGAAGAATATCTCTATTTATGGTCCCAATATGACGTCTGTAGTGTAAGTAATAAACATCACTATAGCAACTCGTATTGTATATATACACAAAGAAACAAACGGCTGCTTTCATGAACGCTGTTGAACAATGCTCTCTTTCTGAGACAGGTCTGTCATTAGGAAAAGATGATACATCGATTCACGCAAGTGTGTGAGGAGCTGCAGACTGTGGCACACTGAAAAAACAAATCAAAACTCAGCTCACACACACTTTTGACAGGAGTCGTGCAAAACTACATGCTTTGAGAAAATGTAACATTTAGTCCACATGGTTATTGTGTAAACAAACCACTCATTTAGATTTAGAAGTTTAGTTATTTATTTAGTTATTTATAAATAAACACATTCATACAAACACAAACAATGTATGCATATTTTATTAATTCTAATTATACCATGGTCTGGGTGAATACTCGATTCTGATTGGCTGCAGGGTGTCCGTTAAAAAGTGATAGAGGACACCTAGTAAAGTAGTTCTGGTGAAACTGCCTGTTTACCATTCGAAATTAATAAATAAATGCGCTGCCTACAACAGCTGTGAGTAACCATAGCAACAGGCAGTCAAAGTATCCGTTAACAATTTGCTCTATCAAAACAAACATCTAACGTTAGTTAGATATTACATAGCCTACTAATACAACAATGAGCAACTTCGTTATTTCTTTTAACATTTATGGAGAATATGACAACTTTGACGACTGGGATGTTGCTGAAGAAAGAAAAAATGTAAATAAAACGGAGAAACGACACAAAGAGAATTGAATCAAATAGAAGACGAAAAAGATGAGATCAACACGAAAAAAAAAATACGAAATGGGCAGTAAATACACTCAGAGACTTTATTGTTCAAAAAGAAACCACAGCCTCCGAAGCACCGCTGTAGGTCGACTCTCCGATGCTGGACTGGAGAGCCGTCAAATAATGTCGGTGACAGGCCATCGATGCGAGAGCAGTCTGCCGGCTTACTGGGCTCCGTCAGTCCGTGAGAGACGAAGCTGGAGCAACGTACTGTCTGCATCAAGTGCCCAGTGCCTGGGCAGTACCCAGCTTTTGTGGATCCTCCTTCAAAGGCCCCTATGTCTGACTGGCCGACTTTTTCAAATTGCACTATAAATGGAAACGTTGAAATTAATTGTAAATAAAAAAGCTAGCATGTAAGTTAGGTAAATGACCCTCTCTTTGATCTGATTAATTTATTGCCCTCTATAAGCGCAAATCGCTGGAGCGCAGAACTAATTGTTTTTTTTTGTTTTTTTTTGATTGTTGTTTGATTAATTGTTTTATGTGTAATAAAAAAATAACTATACCTACCTTTGTGTTTCATGAAAAAAAAAAATGCATTTTTGAACCTGAAGGGTTCTACAAGCTGAGCGGACTATAAATATCTCCGGTTGCTAAATAAACCGTCAGGCAAGTTATTATTTGTAAAAACTAGATTTAGCCTAATTAAAATATAAACTAATGTTTTAATAATGTTTTATTTGGCAAGTGACCATGGTATAAGCGGGTTAATGCCCTCCGAGGTGTCCATTGTCAGGTTTTAATGGACTTCGGCGGAGGCAACCGTCCTCCGCTGCGCGTCGGCCGGTTCACACCTCGTCGGGCATTAACTCTTACATAAATAAATATTTTTAATAGTTTTAAGGGTGAGAAAATAAAAATATATGTTATGTATCTTGTATTATTTATTTATAAATAGATTTTTTTTTCAGTAAAATAAGCACTAGCCTACTTCTAGCTACAGTTTTCAGTGAGAACATAAAATAATGCGTAAGTATGAAATTAGATGCAACTTTTGAGCAAATTAGAGCATTATGAGAAATGAACCCCCGGTTTCAAGGCCTAAGTCTAGTCCCAGACTACAATGCATGTTTTTAATTTGTAAATATGTCAGTGTCCTTGTTTTGTCTCAAGATGCACACAGTAATCTTTTTTTTTATCTAAGGCATGTTTATAAAAGCTACTTAAATGTCCTATTTGAACTAAAGCCTAATCCTGGCTCAATCTAAACTCTGTCTGTGAATCCAGGCCTAAGTGTTCTTCCATTATGGTCCTTAAATTGCAAGTTAAATATAATGAAATCTAAATAAATTAAATACAAATTTCTGTAGGTGGCATTTGAAAGATTGTTTATCAGTAATTGGGTGTGGGAGACGAGCGTCGCTGCCTCCTGCTGGAATAATCAGCACTGTTTGTTTATTAGTTGGTTTGTTTGTTTGGGGTTATTATGCAGATTTCCCTTGAAACGGTTTCCACGAAATAGGCTGAGCGTAGAATCATGGTTAGAGTTATTTGAGCATATGTTGTTTTCACATCCGGATCGTTGTGAGATGCGTCATTGAGCCGCCATTAGCTAAATGTGTCGCGTGAGTTATTAGTGCATTAGCAAAGATCTTCAACGACATCCTGACAGCCCTTTCTGTTACGACTTCATCACTTCGTTTCTCCTCTCCGGTGTCATTTCGCAGTTTGTTCTGTTTTTGCACCAGCCGTTATTAATGGATATATAACACCATCTCTCATTCAGCTGATATTTACTAGACTGAAGCTCACTCAGTCTTCTGTAAGTCTTCCTTCTCTCGTGTGCTTGACGTCTAGAGAGAGAGACTGTCCTGATGCTGCGAGTAAACCAACCCGTCTGGGAGGTCTTAAAATATTCTCTTAACTAGGACAGTTTCAGAAGGTTTGCGTGGGTTATTGGTTCTGTACTGAGATTGCATATGTGCTCACACACTCTAAAAAAATCTTGGGTTATTTTTTATACCCAAATCCTGGGTTGAGCCTTTTTTCAGTGTTTGGGTAGTTTTTGTGTTACCCAGCTACTGGGTTAGATGTAACAGCCCAATGTTTGGGTTTTTAACCCAGTGTTTTTTAGAGTACACATTTACTGAGCTGTCTGTAGACAAGGACATAACATGCACTGAAACCAGACACAGTATTGATAATACTTTAGCTAAAATAAAATGTTTTTAACAATGTTTCAGTTAATACTTGTTCAAAACAATCACTTTAATCCACATGTACCAGATGCGGGCCGGATCTGGGCCGACACTATGTTGCTGTCTGGGAAGTTTGCACTATTTTGGGTTTATTTTGATAAAAAAAAATTACAGAAACAAAATTATTTTAAAAAGTAAAGATTCTGAAAGCATTGAATGTGCTTCCATTATAATTTAATATAGATTACAGTAGTAACAGTAAATAATATTTGATTATATGAAATGATTAATATCATATTTTTAAATATGATGGTTTCATTATAAATATGGTGATTATCTCTTAGCTGGGCTCTCAACTTAATATATGGTATCTGAATCTAACCATGTCACATCAACAAATGGAAAAATCATCCGGCAATTTATTATCATGTTAATAATTGTTCCTTTTACCCCAATACCATACTTTTACATATTCTTTCATATTGAAAAACTGTTGCTTTAATTCCCTTGAACAAAAGTGAAAATTATTAACAAGACCTTAGTCTCAAAATATAGACAATCATTTTATTGATTATCATTTGCTACTTAAATAATTTTTTGAGAATAAAGTCAAATGCTTCTTTTACCCCGGTGCGCCCCGCTGTACCCTATCTGAAAATAAACAGCAGTTGAATATAATAGTTTATAGATAGATTAGATATAGATATATACTAGACTTCATTGTTAATTTTACCCTCTAATATTACAGTAATGCACCAAATAAGAGGGTTCCCTCTATAGTTTACAGCACTAGTTGTGAGGGATTATTTTCCTTAAAAAAACAAAATCAAACTATCAGCATCGGCAGATATCATTCTGAATAATCGGCTGTCGGTATCAGCGGAGAAATCTCTGCTTATGTTATCGTTCATCATTGTTGTTGTTGTTGTTGTAGGATTGAATGCAGTGAATGTGTGTGAGGATTGA
The DNA here is from genome assembly GCA_026230005.1 of Gila orcuttii. Classification (NCBI taxonomy): domain Eukaryota; kingdom Metazoa; phylum Chordata; class Actinopteri; order Cypriniformes; family Leuciscidae; genus Gila; species Gila orcuttii. The sequence continues at coordinate 49,638,640 of JAPDVR010000003.1, forward strand.
GACACATTTCCCTTCATCTCTCTGGGCCATCATGATGTGTGTCGCATCTGAAAGGTGTGATGTTTGGCCAAATATACAATAACAGTTTGAGATTGGGTTTAACACCCCGCGCCCTGAGCGTAAATATGCTTCTTCAGGACTAACATAGATTTAAACTCTGTTCCAAAACCTAGTGTGCTGATGGTCCCTATATAGGCAACAAATCCACAAAAATATTGCTCCTCATGTAAAGCGCATGAAAGACTTGACTCAAAATTGAATTCAATCGAGTTTATTCTTTGTTTATTGCTAAGTTAACACTATGACTATCTAATGCATAAAGAAATATACTCTATTCTTTGGTTATTATCATAATAAAATGGATCTTTATTGATTATAATGGAATGGGCCAATCAAAATTCCACTCACAAAACAAGTAAAAATTTATTTATTAATCAAAGTAATAATCACATTATTATTATTTTCATATAAGAATTGTTGGTACACTTTACAATAAGGTTTCATTTGTTTACATTAATGTATTAACTATTTTAATTATTTTATTATATGTGAAAATACTGCTGTTCATTGTTTGTTCATGTTAGTTCATAATGCATTAACTAATGTTAACAAACACAACTTCTGTTTTTAATTATGTATATGTTGAAATTAACATTAATTTAGATTCATAAATGCTGTAGAATTCTTATTCATTCTTAATTCATGTTAACTAAAGTAGTCAACTAATAAAACCTTATTGTAAAGTGTTACCGAATTGTCCATCAAAATCCCACAAAAAAGTAAAAATGTAATGTTATTAATCAAAATGAATAATCACATAATAATCATATACATTATATTTTATTTATATAAATGCTAAATACAATATCTCAATAAATAACTCAATAAATCGCTACAATTGTACGAACCTATTTTAAAGTTCTGTAAGTAAAAACCAAATGTTATTAATCAAAATTAATAATCACATAAAGTTTTATATATTATATTAATTATTACAAACGTGTAGAACTATTTTTAAAGTTTTAATGTTCTGTAGGTTAAAATGTAATATTATTAATCAAAATTAATAACAACTTAATAATAATATATAAATAATAATTTATATAAAAAATATAATTTATATAAAAAATATTTATTTATAAAAAATATAAGAAATAATAATAATAATATCTCAGGAAATCGTGCAGACCTGTTTTTAAAGTAATGTACGTAAAAATGTAATGTTATTAATTAAAATCAAAATGAATAATCACATAATAATTATCCAAATAATATATAATTTATAGAAATACTAATTACAATATCTCAGTAAATTATTTTTAAAGTTCTGTACGCAAGTAAAAATGTAATGTTTTTATTCAATGTAAATAATCAAAACCATCGTATAAAAAAATATATAATTTATATAAATAATATTTTTTTTAGAAATACTAAGGACAATATCTCAATAAATAACTGAAAATTATGATTTTTGTTTCAATCGTGCCAACCTATTTTTTTTAAAGTTCTGTAGTAAGTGAATATGTACTGTTATTATTCAAAATAAATAACCAGAACCTTATATAAATTGATATGAATAATTATACTTATAAATTATAATTACAGTATCTCAGGAAATAACTAATCATGGATGTTTGTCACAGTCACGCAGACCTACTTTTAAACCTCCGCTCACTCTGCTTTCTTACAGAGATTTATGCAGATTTTGGGCTCCATTGACAGAAACTAGCTCTTCCAACATCCACAAGTGTGTAATATTTCAGATAAACGAGCAGGTGCGTTAGAGTGTGTGTTTAAGAAAGCAGAACTGCGTGGTCACGCTGTACGAGTCAAACCACATTCGTCATCATTACTAAATATCTCACGACCGCAACAAGACGAATGCTGCTCTTTGAGTCGAGGAGAGAGAGAGAGTGAGCGAGAGACATTCATTCAAATCAAAAGCTCTATTATGAAACTCTCCCCGGCAGGCAGGAGGTAAAAGCCTTCATTACCCATGATGCACTGCTTGTCCGACATGTACTTCCCAGGCGGATCCCGCAGGGAAGCTCCCAGCAAATTAAACTGGTATTCATAATGCTTCACCTTCACCTGGGACGCTCGCTTTAAACGAGATGTGTGTGTCTCAGGGCCCGGAGCGCTGGGAAAGAAGGAAGCGGAGACATTCGCTTACGGGATGAAATGATGAAGTACGACAGCAGGACTTCAAGCAGGGGTCCTTCCGGGCGGGATGAGCGTGTTTTCGGGAGGGGTTATCAGTTAGTCACAGGCTGAAGTGGAGAAAGCAGGTGGTGAAGGAGTGTAATCATAAACTGGCCGTAGGGAAACACCTCCCATCGTTTGTGGAAATGCATGAAATGCATAAAACTCACACTGAACACTCGTCCTCTATAATCAGCAGTTATGATAACAACTGCGAGTTTTATTTGGGGCATTTGCAATGTGGAGCTTTTTATGTAAATCTATCAATTTAGCAAACTGTGAGAAATCTGAGCTCTGTTACACTTTGAAAACAACTTTGCCACCGGGAATAATCTACAGGACGTCCCGTTTCCTTCCCACTGTAGCATTTATTTGTTATTTGGTATCTCTGCTGCCAGACTTCTGACGTTTCATATAGTGCAGATATGAATCCCGTCAGACCCGCATCTCTTCCAGCCCACTGTGTAATAAAACACTGTTTACTGAGAGAAGTTTCTATGAAAACTTCCTGGCGAATGGATCTGAGGTTTATCAGGTGATATTGAGAACACGAACACATTCACTGATAGCAATGGGGCATTTCAAGACAGTTCTCTGAGAATCTGAGAAGTTTTTCAAATGAGATTCTCATTCCTTTTTCTCTCTCTTTCTCCCTGTGTGTGTGTGTGTGTGTGTGTGTGTGTGTGTGTGTGTGTGTGTGTGTGTGTGTGTGTGTGTGTGTGTGTGTGTGTGTGTGTGTGTGTGTGTGTGTGTGTGTCAGTCTGGGGAGTAAACTACAGAAATTACTATAATTAATTAGAAAAAAGTGATTATATTGCCAATATGTGCGTAAATACTGTAAAACCAGTAATAACTTTAACTTTTTAATAACTTTTTATTAAGTTAAAAATAAGTGTAACTTCTCAGAATTTCATTTAATTTCAGTTCTACTTCCTTACATTCACATTCAAATTGCAGTTCTGCATCCTGGGGCCAAATTGACAAATATTCTAAGAAAAGAATAATTAAGACATTCTAAGTTAATTTAGAATTTTTAAGTGCAATACTTAATTCAAATATTTTATCTTATCTTTTATTTTTATAATATCTGTTTTTTTTAGCTTACTAAAGAATAAAACTACAGTCTATGATGATGTCTGACTGTATACTATACTAATAGGACAAAATAAACACAAAATAACATCAAATAGAGTTACCAGATATTAAGCAGACAGTCTAATACTCTAATGAGAGTTAGTTGACATGTAGTTACAAAGTTACTTATAGTTAGTAGAATGTCTACCATCACAATAAAGTGTTGTTAATAAAAAGAAAAATGCAGTTAAGAATAATTTTATTCTTAAGAATTTCATAAATCCAGTTTGACCCTAAATTCAAATTCAATTCAAATTACGGAATTCAATTTGAATTTAAAAGGAATTTTCTGTTTAGTTCTCAATGACTCGTGATCATGATCAATATTTATCGCTCTATCGCTCTCTATGTCAACAGTGTGCTCTCTTGTGTTTCTGTTTTTATTTCTCGTAAAGAAAGACATCTCAGAAAATTGCAATATTTCAAGGACAAAAATCTGCTTTACCATATTTCCTCCATTGATTGAATTTATCTCTGACAGAAAGGTAATAGAAATGAAATACTGTGTCAATGTTAACAGAATAGAAGGAAAGAAACATTAAATTAATGTTGGAGGAGTGGAATAACCCAAATCCAGAAATACTTCATCCTGGCGGGATGTGGTAATGGCCCTACCGAGAGCCGTTTCATCCCAACTTCTCTGAGCGCTCGGGAGCCCCAAAATAAGTTTGACATTAATCTCACAAGGTCCAATATCTCCCTGATCTTTTATCACCGCTCATGCTTTATATTGTGTCGTTTGTCAAACGGGAACAGATATAAACCTGCATCGCCCATCTCAATGAAACCCCAACTGAAAGACACACTCAGTGAATACTCTAAAAAACACTGGGTTAAAAACAACTGGGTTAAAAACAACCCAAGGGCTGGGTGAATACAGGACAGAACACATGTTGGGGTCATTTTACCCAGTAAATTGGGTTGTTTATTTAACCCAGCATAATGGGTTGATTTAAGCCAGCATAGTTGATTCATTTTAATATAATACTAGCTTTTTTCGTCTTTTTTTTTTACTTCATACATGAATTAATGTCTACGGATTTACTTAAATCCTCTAAACTTTTTTTTTAAATACAACCATAAGATACAACCATTTTATTTTCAATCATATTTTACAGACATGGTATATTTTATACAATTTTTAATACGTATTGCCAACATTTAAGCTTGTTTAACAAATATTGTGACCCTGCACCTCAAAACCAGTCACAAGTCGCACGGGTATATTTGTGACAATAGCCAACAATACATCGTATGGGTCATAATTATCGATTTTTTTTTTTTTATGCTAAAAATCATTAGGATTTTAAGTAAAGATCATGTTCCATGAAGATATTTTGTAAATTTCCTACCGTAAATATATAAAAAATATATATTTTTGTGAGTGGATACAGCAAAATCGCAAACATAAATGGACAACTTCAAAGGTTATTTTCTCAATGTTTCGATTTTTTTTTTTTTTGCACGCTTAGATTCCAAAATTTTCAAATAGTTGTATCTCGGACAAATATTGTCCTATATATCCTAACAAACCATACATCAATGGAAAGCTTATTTATTATTTATTCAAAGAATTTACCATTGTGACTGGTTTTATGTTCCAGGGTCACAATTAGAAGTAAAAATTAAACATTTATAAGTAATTTAAGTGTAATCGACGAGTCTCTGTTGTCCAGTTTCCACCGTAACGGCGCTGGATCTCGTGCCGGAGCTTGTGTCATGTTTAACAGGGGAACTTATTAACTTCAGACCTCAATAAATCCCTGAGTTGTTATGTCTGACTCAGGATCTGGGTAACACAAAAACTACGCAAACACTGGGTTGTTACGTTTGACCCAGGAGCTGGGTAAAACAAAAACTACCCAAATACTGAAAAAATAACCCCAAAAATTACCCAAAAGGCTCAAACCAGGATTTGGGTAGAACAAAATAACCCAATATTGTTTAGAGTGAAAGAAAACAGTTGACCGTGTGTTTAAATAGCACAACACTGGTAGATCTCTGTTTGCAGATTAACAGTGCTGTAAAATATCCCATAAATGCACAGGCTGTCCTCTCAGAAAGAGAGCAATACAGCAACGATGAACTCACTGTTCAGGCCCAAAAAAATGGGGTTGGGTGTTAAACGTGTGTGTGTGTGTGTGTGTGTGTGTGTGTGTGTGTGTGTGTGTGTGTGTGTGTGTGTGTGTGTGTGTGTGTGTGTGTGTGTGTGTGTGTGTGTGTGTGTGTTAGAAAGCCATAGACTGTATATAGGAGTTGTTGAGACAACTTAAAATCTCAGCGCACCCTGATTCGCATTCACAGATTTTTAGGTTTATTATTGTTTTAATGATTATCCTGAAAAACACTACTTTGGTTTGTTCATTTGAATTTGTTTGTTCACTAATTGAAAAGTATATTTGATTGATATATCATTTCAATATATAATTGAAAAGCCTTATTCAGCTTCAAATCCATCCTTCAAATAAATATATTTTTTGACATGCAAAAAAATAGATTGCAATGGATCGCAATCAAGGCAAGTGCAGATTTCTCTCTCTCTCTCTCTCTCTCTCTCTCTCTCTCTCTCTCTCTCTCTCTCTCTCTCTCTTTCAAAAGGGCCATTAATCTGGAAAATATGTAGTTGCTTTTATTGTGACGTGTGTGTAGAAACGCACACAGATCGGGGTCGATCTCAAGTCAGAGAGCCAACGTTATTGATCAGTAATATTCCAGAGATTCCTCTTTTGCGAATATCAAGGTTACGTTCTCAACTGCTCTGAGTCTTGGCACCTTAAACACCTTCAGGAGAAAAACCTGCTCAAATCCTGCCTTTCAGCCACGAGAACGGATTTGTTTAAGAGATTTGAATAAGTTCTGTTAGAGAAAGATTATGGCATGTCTAATATATTCACTTTCATATCTTCCAAATGCAAAACTGGAAAAGCAGCCTTGTATTAAAGTACAAAGAAATTCAGACTTTTTTCTATGAATGCAATACGTTTTCTCTGCAATGCTGCACTTTTCCTTGTGTCGTGCTGTAATAGTACACATTAATATGATGAGAGGCACAATTCTCTTATATGTGATATACCATGTTTATTGCTTGCCTTTCTAATGGCAACAGCGTACCAATGCTGGAAGTAGAGCGCATTAACTAAAGTACACAGTGGTTTACAGTGCCGTGTCTCCACCAGGACCACCTTCGGTTAATTGCAAACCCCTAGAAGATGATCATGAATCACTGTCTAGTGTTTGTGTGGACGATGCATCTTTGGAAATAGCTCCATTCTCAACCGAGCAACAATTATCTGCATTTAAAATCCAATTTAGCATGGTGAACTGTGCCGACTCAGGCCCCTGGGGGCGGCGGGGGTCTTTTGCACCCCTCTCGGCGGGACGTTAAATGTGACGTGACGGTCAGGAGTGGGAAGAGAGGTTTACTGCATTGCTTGACTGCAATTAGAGATGCCCGTTTGTGATCGGGCCGGGAGTTTAACTGTAGACCAACATACTTCCATTCACCAAAGCTTGTGTGCGCGGCTTATATTAAACATGCAAATCATATGCGCATATCAAAACTAGATATTCTATGAATGAAGAATATGTGAGGGGTGTTTGCCCATTCATGATGGTAGGATGTTGTCAGGTTGCCAAGGTGTTGCTATGCGGTTGCTAAGGTGTGATATGATATTCTGGTCGTTGGATGTGGTTCTGGTCTGTCCTTCAAATGTCACTGTGATACTTTAACCAGCTTTTTAAGTAAAATTCTCAAATTTCCAGCTATTACTGTAAAAAAACAAAAAATAATTAAATGTAAGAATTTGTTGTAGTTTTCTGATATTTTAAACATATTTCTAAGAAAGTTACTAAAATATCTTTAATGATGTTGTGAGGTTGCCAAGGTGTTGCTATGCAATTGCTAAGGTGTCTCTATTGTTCTGCACTTTAGTTATGATTCAAATCCATCCTTCAAATATGATGTGAAATATATATATATTTTACATGTATAATAATAGATTACAAAAAAGGGTTAATATAATGTTGCCATAGTGTTGCTATGTGGTGCTATGCGGTTGCTATGGTATTCTGGTCTTTAGTTATGGTTCAAATACATCCTTCAAATAAATATATTTTTTGACTTGCAAAAAAAGTGGATAATAGGATGTTGTTAGGTTGCCATGGTGTTGCTATGCGGTTGCTAAGGTGTCTCTATTGTATTCTGGTCTTTAGTTATGATTCAAATCCATCTTTCATAAATATGCCATTTTTGACATCTTTCATATTATTTTTTGACATGTTTGAAAATACATTGCAAAAAAAAAAAGTTACTAGGATGCTGTCAGGTTGCCATGGTGTTGCTAAGGCGTCTCTGTGGTATTCTAGTCTCTAGTTGTGGCTCATGACCGTCCTTTAAATATTGTTGTGATGTTTTAACTGGCTTTTCAAGTACCCATAAACACTCGTGGGAGCTGTGTGTGCATATAAAATGTAGTGCCCTTGAAAAAGACACTTACACTCCCTGTTAGTCATGAAAACATGAAAAATAGCTCCTGTCACTGAACAATCAAAGCTGATTTTATTGCTATGCAATTTATTAGACCACAAACAAGACTTGATGTGCATGTTTTCCCCCCGTTAGTGTCCTTCTCGATTTCATCATCATCTAAACACAAACCTCAAAGAGTCTAAGAAGCCTAAAGCAGCGACACGCACTTCAATAGCCGTCAAATCTCCGCGTATAGAAGAGAAGAGCGTATTATATCATATATAGAGCGGCTGTGGCTCACGCTGAATCTCACGTTCACCCTCTTCAACTTTCAGAGAGATTACAGGCGATAAATGCTTGATTTACATCCCATCTTCTCCAGCGAAAGCTCAAGGTCTCGAGTAATGAGGTTGTTATCGTGTTTCTGGTGTTAGAAAGGCTGCAGTCTAACAGCCTGAAGCATTTAAGTGAAGGAGAAAAGCTTTGCTCCAGGAGCTCGTGCCATCACACTTGTGTGTTCATTAGGACGTGTGCTAACACGCGGCGAGCTGATTATAATCGCACGATATCGTCCGTTCGATAATGACAGGGTTTCACCAAAGGAATTTGATTGGAAGTGATGTTTATGACTTTGTAAAGCTGAACATAAAACACAAAACACTTCTCATGAATGAAGAGTCAGTGTTTCTCTCCGGCAGGTGTGTGTTTGTTCTGTGTTGTACGCTCTCATTTGTAAGTAAATCATCACTCGGCGTTTAACTGGGACGCGCTGCTATCCAATGCCACCTGTGCAGTTATGCAGGTGTGTTTACCCTTCAGGTGTGAGTAAAGTTGCCCCAGTATCAGCGTTTCGGGATTCTAGTTCAGAGCCTCTGCATTGCAGATTATTCTGACACGTATAGAGATGTGTGTGTGTGTGTGTGTGTGTGTGTGTGTGTGTGTGTGTGTGTGTGTGTGTGTGTGTGTGTGTGTGTGTGTGTGTGTGTGTGTGTGTGTGTGTGTGTGTGTGTGTGTGTGTGTGTGTGTGTGTATTTCAACTTTTACTGCTTAGAGATTTTCTTTCACTGCTCAGGAGACTTGAGCAAGTTCTTGGTTATATTTTGTTTAAATAACATAAATAATCCTTATTCAAGACTTTCAGACATGTTTTTATTGAAAGGTGAAAATGCACTAAAATGTGCCTTTGACTCATTTTTGTATTAATTTGACTTTTTTTATTAAACTGTAATATTCTATATGCAACAATATTTATGTTTAAATGTATTCATATATACAATATAATTTATATTTAGAATTCATTATTTATTTATTATTATTTATTTATTATTTATTATTTATTTATTTAAGTATCTAGATAGATAGATAGGCAGATAGAGAATATATATATATATATATATATATATATATATATATAATTTATTATAGAATTTTTATATAAACTGTATATATACATATATTGTGTGTGTTTATATATATATGTATATACATACATTTGGAAACATTGAAAGATTGTATAGAGGGTTTTTTGTAATAGTTAAACCACTTGAACTAGTAATAATTACTTTTGTAATGTTTGGTTCTAATATCAGACTATAAATGAATAATTGTTTATGAATATTTATGAATATTTATTCTGATAAAAAGTCATGCTGTCTACATTAATGTAATACAATTATCTAATTTGTGTCTATTTCTATTTCTCTACATTTATTTATTTATGAAATGTATTTATTGAAGGAACGAAGGAAGGAAGGAAACGAAGGAAGTGAGGAATGAAAGAAGTAAGGAAGAAATGAAGGAAGTAAGGAAGGAAGGAATTAAGGAAGGGAATTAAGAAATGAAGGAAGGAATGAAGGAAGGAAGTAAGGAAGGAATTAAGGAAGGGAATTAAGAAATGAAGGAAGGAATGAAGGAAGTAAGGAAGGAAGGAATTAAGGAAGGGAATTAAGAAATGAAGTAGGGAATGAAGGAAGTAAGGAAGGAAGGAATTAAGGAAGGGAATGAAGAAATGAAGGAAGTAAGAAATGAAGGAAGGAATGAAGGAAGGGAATGAAGAAATGAAGGAAGTAAGAGATGAAGAAAGACAAACCAAAGACGAACTACTGGACATTAGGAAACACACACCAGAAACCTTTTCTACAGTTTTTGATTATTCGGACGTTTTGCTGGACATTCTCGTCGGAGGGGCAGCGGTGTTGTTCAAACGCACGGTCAGACGCAAACGCGGGAAGCGAGCCGGCGCGCTGGTTAAACTCCGCGAGCGCGGCCTGCGCACTGCACTCCCCAGTATTCATCTCGCGAATCTCCGATCCCTTCCTAACAAAACGGATGAACTTCTTCTCCTCACCCACACTAACAAGGTTTTTTTAAACTCTGCTGCTCTGTGCTTCACTGAAACCTGGCTGAGTGAAGCCATACCGGACAACGCAATACATCTGCCGGGCTTCCAGCTGTTCCGAGCGGATCGCATCGTGGAGCTAACGGGGAAAACAAGAGGTGGTGGATTGTGTTTCTACATTAACGAAAGTTGGTGTTCAGATTTAACAACACTGAAGAAGATGTGCTCTCCTAATTTAGAGGCACATTTCATAAACTGTAAACCCTTCTACTCACCTCGGGAATTTTCCTCTTTCATTCTCGTGAATGTTTACATCCCTCCAGACGCGTGCGTGAGCGCGGCGCTACAACAGCTGGCTGAACAAATAGCGGAAACGTAACAAAGGTACTCTCTTTTAATCATTCTTGGGGATTTTAACAAAGCAAATCTTTCCCGTGAACTACCAAAATACAGACAGCACGTTACATGTCCCACCAGAGACAGTAATATACTGGACCACTGTTACACCACCATAAAAGATGCGTATCACTCCGTTTCACGAGCAGCTTTGGGGCTCTCTGATCACTGTTTGGTTCATCTTATACCGACCTACAGGCAGAAACTGAAATCAGCTAAACCTGTAATAAGGTTTGTAAAAAGATGGACTAATGAAGCAGAGCAGAATCTACAGGCCTGCTTTGATTGCACTGATTGGACTGTTTTTGAAACTGCTACCAACGATCTGGATGAGCTCACAGATACTGTAACATCATATATAAGTTTCTGTGAGGATACATGCATTCCTACCAGGACATTCTTATCATTTACTAATGATAAACCATGTTTTACTGGGAAACTCAAACACCTTCGTCATGCCAAAGAGGATGCTTACAGAAGTGGGGATGAAATCTTGTATAACCAGGCCAGAAACAGATTGACAAAGGAGATCAGAGTTGCTAAAAGGAACTACTCTGAAAAACTGAAAAAACAGTTTTCTTCCAACGACCCATCATCAGTCTGGAATGGCCTGAGGAACATCACCAACTACAAGTCACCATCCCCCCGATCTGTGGACAATCAACAACTGGCTGACAATTTAAATTCATTTTACTGCAGCTTTGAAAAGCCCTCATTCACACCACACACCCGGTCTGATCTGCACTTCACACATTCACCATCACCTCCTGCACTCCCATCACTCCCCCCTCCTGCCATCCTACCTGAGCTTAAGGTCTGTGTGGAGGACGTGAGAAGAGTCTTCAAAAAACAGAAGACTTGGAAAGCCTCAGGCCCAGACGGCATCTCATCTGCTTGTTTAAAAGCCTGCGCTGACCAACTGGCCCCGGTCTTCACACAGATCTTCAATAGATCATTGGAGCAGTGTGAAGTTCCCTCCTGCTTCAACCGCTCCACTATCATTCCTGTCCCCAAAAAAACCCAAAATCACTGGACTTAATGACTACAGACCTGTCGCTCTCACGTCTGTGGTCATGAAGTCGTTTGAAAGACTGGTGTTGGCCCACCTGAAGGACATCACTGGACCCCTGCTGGATCCCTTTCAGTTTGCTTACAGAGCAAACAGGTCTGTGGATGATGCAGTCAACATGGGACTGCATTATATCCTGCAACATCTCGACAGACCTGGGACTTATGCAAGGATCCTCTTTGTGGACTTCAGTTCGGCCTTCAATACCATCATGCCTGACCTTCTCACAGCCAAACTGACCCAGCTCTCCATACCATCCTCGATCTGTCAGTGGATCTCCATCTTCCTGACAGACCGGCAGCAGCGAGAAACACACATCCAGGACTCCCACCACCAGCACTGGCGCCCCTCAAGGGTGCGTTCTCTCCCCACTGCTCTTCTCCCTGTACACTAATGACTGCATTTCAAAAGACCCCTCTGTCAAGCTCCTGAAATTTGCAGATGACACCACTGTCATCGGTCTCATCCGGAACGGAGACGAGTCTGCTTACAGACTGGAGGTTGAACAGCTGGCTGTCTGGTGCAGTTATAACAACCTTGAGCTGAACACGCTCAAAACAGTGGAGATGATCGTGGACTTCAGGAGGAACAGCCCAGCACTCCCCCCACTCACCATCATGAACAGCACTGTGGAAGCAGTGGAGTCATTCAGGTTCCTGGGCACTTCCATCTCTCAGGACCTGAAGTGGGACAATCACATTGACTCCACTGTGAAAAAGGCCCAGCAGAGACTGTACTTCCTTCGCCAGCTGAAGAAGTTCAACTTGCCACAGGAGCTGCTGATTCAGTTCTACTCAGCCGTCATTGAGTCTGTCTTATGCACATCCATCACTGTCTGGTTTGGTTCAGCTACCAAATCAGACATCAGGAGACTACAACGGACAGTCCGGACTGCGGAGAGGATCATTGGTGCCCCCCTGCCAACCCTCCAGGACCTGTACTCTTCCAGAGTGAGGAAGAGAGCAGGTAAAATCATCACAGACTCCACTCACCCTGGACACCTCCTGTTTGAACTGTTACCGTCAAGACGGCGACTCAGATCACTGGCCACAAGAACATCTCGGCACAGGAACAGTTTCTTCCCACAGGCCATTTCCCTCCTGAACAGTTAACACTCCTCCCAAGGCATATGCCTTAAGTGCAATACTCCCACTGTTTAGTGCAATATCCAACAACTCAGGTGATACTTATATGTAGATTTATTTATTTATAATATTCAAAACACTGTAAATATGTTCATAATCTGTAAATCTGGGAATGTCTATTCTGACTTAACCCAACTGTGATACTTTTATTCCCATATATTTGTATTTTTATATTTTTATCCTTCATTCTTATAATTTGTAGTATTATGTTTCTTGTTGTATTTGTATATGTTCACTGGAAGCCTCAGCACCAAAACAAATTCCTTGTGTGTGCAAGCACACTTGGCAATAATGCTCTTTCTGATTCTGATTCTGATTCTGAAGAAGGGAATGAAGGAAGGAATTAAGGAAGGGAACGAAGAAATGAAGGAAGTAAGGAAGGAAAGAAGGAAGGAACGAAGGAAGGAAGGGAATGAATAAACGAAGTAAGGAAGGAAAGAAGGAAGGGAAGGAAGAAAGGAAGGAAGGAAGAAAGGAATGAAGGAAGGAATTAAGGAAGGGAACGAAGAAATGAAGGAAGTAAGGAAGGAAAGAAGGAAGGATCGAAGGAAGGAAGGGAACGAATAAACGAAGTAAGGAAGGAAAGAAGGAAGGGTCGAAGGAAGGAAGGGAACGAATAAACGAAGTAAGGACGGAAAGAAGGAAGGGAAGGAAGGAAGGAAGAAAGGAATGAAGGAAGGAATTAAGGAAGGGAACGAAGAAATGAAGGAGGGAAGGAAGGAAGGAAGGAAGGAAGGAATGAAGGAAGGAAGGAAGGAAGGAAGGAAGGGAATGAAGAAATGAAGGAAGGAAAGAACGAAGGAAGGGAATGAAGAAACATAGTAAGTAAGGAAGGAAAGAAGAAAGGGAATGAAGAAATGAAGGAAGTAAGGAAGGAAAGAAGGAAGGAATGAAGGAAGGAAGGGAACGAAGAAACAAAGGAAGGAAAGAAGGAAGGGAATGAAAAAATAGAAGGAAGGAAGGAAGGAAGGAAATGAAGTAAGGAAGGAAGGAAGGAAACGAAGTAACAAAGGAAGGAAAGAAGGAAGGAAGGGAACGAAGAAACAAAGGAAGGAAAGAAGGAAGGAAGGGAACGAAGAAACAAAGGAAGGAAAGAAGGAAGGGAATGAAAAAATTAAGGAAGGAAGAAAGGAAGGAACGAACGAGACCATTTTTGGCAGTAATGTGGGCCGCATAGTTCAGATCTTAGGAGAATTGTTTGATTGACATGAGGAGAGTTTGCTGAGACTTTATTACAGATTTCAGCATCTTGGCAAATACAGTCTGAGCTCTCATCTGAAACTCCAATGGAGAGAAATATTGGATTACTGGTGTCTTCTTCTCAGCCGACATCTCCATTTTCCTTCCATTTAATCTTATTGGTGTGTCTGAGAAGCAGTTGAATTATTAAAGAGATCTCATTTGTGATGTTCTGCTTCAGTGGAGTGTCTTTAGGTCTCTGATTCGATGAAGCTTAAACAGGTCGTTTGCTGTCGCTCCACGTTTGAGCGTGTCTTGGAGATTGCAGGAGTCCAGCTTTGCCTCTGAGATGTTTGTTTCTGAAAAGCACAGATAAAATGTATTACCATTCACCACACGACGTCCCAGCCCAGACTGAATTCCCAGGCTTTATCAGGGACAGGCGTTTCAGAGCGCTGCTGTTGTGAGCTCTGGCCCTGATATCTGTGTGTCGTGTGTCGTGAGTCGTGGCCTGAGCTTCACGCTGGGTCCGGTCAAGCTGTTTGAGTCCTGCTCAGATGAACAGCACATCACACAGAGAGAGCGGCGCGTTCATCCATTCATCTCAGATCTGGGTTCTCGCTCGCTTGTGACGGCTTGTGTCGTGCAAACAAGAGTTTCTTTTTTCTGTTTTGAAATAGAATTTGTTTATATGGTTTTATAGTTTAATAGTTTGTATGATGATCTGCATGAAGTTTGGAAGCAAATGGGCAAAAGTGTTGATTTTAGTGTGAATGTGTAGCCGTCACGGAGTTACATTATAGCTAGAACATTTTCCGGCTATTGCTGTAAATTGAAAACATAAATGATTTGTTGTAAATATATTGTAATTTTTTAAAATAATGTTTAATGAAAATTAGAAATGTATTTTTCTGAGACTATTTAAAATATTTGACCCTAACCCTAATCTTTCCCCGCCAGCGTTTTTTTTTTTTTTTTTTGCCTGCCACCACCAGCGTTTTTGATAATAAAACCCCAGAATATTTTGTTACAAAATCTCAACATGCATATATCAAAAAAGAACAGATCATCTGCTTTTAAACAAACAAATATTTTATTCTAGCTTCATGCATTTTTTTTTTTTACCAGCACTTTGAATTTTGGTAAGTTTCATAAAAAAGCAACATTTTGAACACAAAGCTGAGAAAATTGTGTTTTTTTCCCCAAGTCTACAACGTGCATAAGCAACATAGACAGTAAAAGAAATGGACACAGCGACCCCCTTGATTTCAATGGAGAAAACTGAAGCCAGGTTAGAAACACTCACTTCCTGATGGCTGAGCGACTGCGCAGGCTCAAACTGAGCTTGACGACGTAGATGTGACGTGAGCAACCTAGTAGCTGTGCCACATACCAAATTATTTCCAATTCCTCAAAAACGTTGTCGAAATATTTTGTCCTGTTGCTTTTATGGACTCTCTATCTATGGGCTTCTCCCTTGACTTTATTTCTCCATGTCTCCCTGATTGCCTCATAGACAGTAAAAGATTGCCTGCGAGCTTCTCCTCCTGTCTATACAGTAATTTCTCTAAAGTGCGACACAGGGTCGCGTGGTTATGATGCAATCGTTCGCCTATTTTTTACAAAAACGGCTTCTACGGGGCCATAACTTAAGATACAAAGTAATGGAGCCTTGGAGTCAATGGATGCTAACAGCAGGTGAAGTTCTGCTACAATGAAGCTTCAGTTTCCGGCTGATGGATTACCCCCTTGGTAAGCAATGCTTTTATTGCTTGTTTCTGCTTCTTCTTCTCCTGTGTTTTGATAAGGAGATTCAGTACTCTTTCTGAAGATGTGTAAGTAATAGCGCCCCCTAGCATATTACAGTGAAAACACAAAAAGCCGGAAATTTCCGTTAATGGTGGGGAAAGAGTCAAATATATTACTAAAGAAAAATGTTACTAAGCAACAAAATATTTGTTGTAAATATACTGTTGTTGTATTATTTTTTCATTAACATGTTTAATATTTTTTTCTGAGACATATTTGGCAAGTCAAATATATTGCTAAAGAAAAATGTTACTGAAATATTTAGAATTGTTTTTGTGATGTTGCAAAATGTTGAGTGTTAAGACCCGTTCACACCAACAACTTTATAGACAGCTATAACTAAATCAGCTCTTCAAGGTCAGGCTGGATTCTGATTGTCTGTCAATGTTTTTATTGTTCATCAGCTGAAAAAAAAATGTTGTGAAAGTGTTTCAAGCAATATCGTTCATCTGCGATATCGTTATAGTTGTGGTGTGGACTTCCCAATTCTCGCATTAAAACTATTATTAAAGCGTCATTGCTGTAGTTATCATCCTTGGAGTGAACGAGCTATAAGTTTAAATCTGAGCAAGTAAAAATTATTATTGTTGAGTGCAACATTTTGCTGATGTTTTCTGGCTGATTGATAGGCAGGTAATAGTCATAGTGTTTTGTGTGGTTACTAGGGTGTTGTCAAGTGGTTGCTGAGGTGTCCTCAGTTGTAGTAACTTTTAAAGGGGTAATTTAAGCAAAAATTTGGGGTGAACTATTCCTTTAAGATATTCTGGATGGGCATTGCTGGGCAGTTGTTAGAATGTTCTGATAGGTGGTTACTAAGGTGTTGCTATGGCATTGCTAGAGTGTTCTATTATTAAGCTGTTGCTAGGGTGATCCGATTGAGCATTTTTTGGGTAGCATCATAAATCCACTTTTGATTAGTTTCTTTCCAAACATTAGCAGCGTCCTCCTCTCCGCTTCCTAAACCTGTGTGTATCTGTGTCACGCGTCATCGCTTTCAGAGCTTTTCTCATTTTCTGGCTCTTTGACTCCTGTCGTGTCTCTGTATCATGAGTTCGAGTGGACGATCAGTAAATGGAGATGGACTTTCTGAATTGAACGTCTCTCACAGACACTCTGCTCACGTCAGTCCCTCAAAAATCTCTTTACTTTTATCATGAGAACCCAAAACCTTCTTTTGGATCTTTTGAAATAAAAGAGTTTATTGTTATATGGAAGCATATAGTAAAAGTATTGACTAATATTAGAACTAAACCACAGGGAAAGAAATAAAACGTTTATGATATGAGTCCTTCAATATGATTTTATGGAAAATATCTTTCAAATGTTTTTTTTTTTTTTTTTTAAATAACAGGGAGCTTTCCTATTTATTTTGGGATTTTTTATCATTATCATTTATGATGGCGTCAGTCAGGACATTTTTATCTTTTGCATTACTGTGCCGGTAGAATATATCAGTGTTAGATTTCTATATATTCCCTTTGCAAATGTTGTGCTAATCAAGATTGAGTACAATTTTTTTTTTTACAAAACTCATGTGAAGCACGCAGAGATCTGATCTCACCGTTATCAAATCCATCTGGGAATTCATGAAGAAACAGAAGCAATTCAGACTAAAGCATAAATGATTTGAAGAAACATCTGAAAAAACGATGCACAAGCTGTTTTAAAGGTAAACCAAATATTGATCTGATTTTCTAGAACTATGCTTTTTTTATGTTCAGCTTTCTATAGTGTGTATTGTTGCTGTTTGAGCATGAAAAATGTTTGTAAAGTTACAAAACTGAGTTATTCTCTATATCAGTGTCACTGTTTCTGAACTCCCTGAAACGCCTCCATTGTAGTCTTGAGTTTTCTTCCGGAAACGAACATGTCACAATATTCCTCATTTAAATAATTCCCGCCAAAGACATATGTAAATAAAGGGGTGTGGCCTGGTTATGTTGAGTTAGTGTTGAAACTCGCGGTTATGGTAATTAGGGGAGGGACATTTCCCAAACATGTTTGAAACGGTTGACCAATCACAACACACTGGTCCAGCCGACCAATCAGAGCACATTGTGCTTTTCAGAAGGAGGAGCTTCATAGAGACAGGAACTAAACAGGGGTGCGTTTCCCAAAAGCATCGTTAGCCAACTATGGCTGCAAGTTCTGTCGTTATAGACATAGTTCAACGAGTCGGTGTTTCCCGAAACCATCGTTCTAGCAAACATTCGCAAAAAGCCTCGTAAAGTTGTGTTTGGAACGACAGATCTCGACCTGTGGTTAAAAGAGTAGTTTCTTGTTTGCATGACGTGTGGACTTAAATCTTTATCTTGAGCCAAATAAGCAAAGCTGACATTATTTTATTTTATTTATATTTTATTTAGAATATATACAAATGTAATTTCCGTCTTTTAGTTTGTCAAGAGATTTAAAGCAGTGTTTTTGAAGAGTGCACATATGAACATGCTCTAGTACGTAAGAGCGAGCCTATGATTGAATCTGGAAATAAAGCAAAATAACTGAGAAAAATTAGAAATAGTCCTCAGATGTCATGTCTGTAATTTATATCAAAACATCTTCCATTAATTCGATCTCAAACAGATTCATTAAAAGTAGTTATTACTCCACCACTTTTGTGACGTCAAAAACCAACGTGGTTGAACAACCAATTTGCGACAGTATAGTTTCGGGAAACAGTCATGACTAGCTAGTTGATTTCCTCAACGATGCATCGTACTATTATAGTGAAGCATCGAGTTACATCGTTGGACGGGAAACGCACCCGAGCGTTACAGACAGACTGGAAACTGCAACAATGGAGAATGTGAAAAATGAAAAAGGGCATAACATGGCCTCTTTAACTAATTTTTGCATTAAAATGTGCTTTATTTTTCCTCACTTTATAGCATTTTTTCCCTTCTCACTGCACTGTAGTTTTGTGGATTCAAGCATCTTGGAGCAAAAGAAAAGTTTTTGTGACGCTTGTAAGACGTCCACTGTCATACAGCTGCATTTTATTCAAATAAAGGTTTGTATTGGGGTTTCACATCACAGCTGGTTTTATATCCTGTATATTTGCACAGCTGGAACGCCGGCTTGATCAATCAGTGTGGAACTAGAATTATTAATTTTATCATTACTGATGATTATGCATTATTATTGGTGTATCAGCAACACATGCAATCATGAATGTGTCCATTCCCACATCAAAGCCCTCGCTGGAGTGTGTAAGGCTGTAGTCACGTTAAATCAAACGCTGGTGTTTGTTTGCGTATCCGAGCGTCCGCTGGGGGCTAATTAAGCGTTTAGCGCCTGATTGCGGTTTTATGCAGTTAAACGCTGTTCGTCTGCACACAAACTGACACGGTTACACATCTGTTTCAGCACAGCAGCTGTTATTGTTTGCTTAAGGAGCATCACGATTTGTTTTTATTTTGACAAACACTTGTCTGAATGGCTGTAGTTGTCATTGTTTTATTTTTTCCTAAATTCCATTTTCTCAGTTTAATTTTTCAGGATTCTTTTTTTTCTTTCTTTTTTTTCTTTTTTATTTGAAATTTTTTTCCGTTTTAATGGTTATGTAGTCTATGTAGGTGTCTAATTAATTGAAATCTTGAAACTAATACAATTTAACAACAATTGAATAAAAGTTGTAGAACAAAATAAACATTTTAAGGTCCTATAAAAAATCCGTTTTATTTATTTTTTATATTTATTTAATCTTTTTATTTTTTCCCCAAATTCTAATTTTTACTATTTTATTCCTTCAAAAATATACATTTTCTTTGATTACCTTTTAACTATCAAAAAGTATGTCTAATCATTTAAATTCATAAAACCTTAAAATATTTAATTATTTCTCTTTTTTTTACATTCATAACACCCTATGAAATGTTTTACTTTTTAGAAGTTCTGTCATTTTAATTATTTAATTATATTTTAACAATCAAAAACCATGCATAATTAATTACACTATAAATTTTTAACCATTTAATTAATTATTCATGGTTTTTGATTATTAGAATATTTAGTTAATTAAATTCATACATTTTTAACCATTTAATCCATTATTAATTGTTTTACATTACTGGACCCTATATGCTCTCCCCCATACCCCCCCCCCCCCCCCCCCCTTCTGGATTTTATGATTTAGAACATATTTATTATCACAAACGGTGGTAATCGAACAAGGAGACATAAGACATAACATTAACAATTTAACTCATCTTTTATAATATGTGAACTGTGAACTGACTAGAGGCCAACAGAGAAGGAAATGAATAGTTGAAATAAAGTCGTTATTTTAGTTTTTTTTGCGTACAAAAAGTATTCTCGTCGCTTGATAAACTTAAGATTGAGTCACTGTAGTTACTTGGACTATTTTAACGATGTCTTTAATAACTTTTCGGGGCCGGCAAGTTTCAATCCCTGAAGAAGCCTATGAAGGGGTGATCCAGCTCTCAGATTTAATCAAAAATATCTTAATTTGTGTTCCGAAGATGAACGAAGGTCTTACGGGGTTGGAACAACATGAGGGTGAGTAAATACTGACAGAATTTTCATTTTTGGGTGAACTATCCCTTTAATTAAAACACGGAAGAAAAATTGTGTGATAATCCTTAAAGGGACTGTGTAGGAATGTCTCCCATCTAGCGGTGAAATTGTATTTTGCATTCAAACGAATTGTGTTCTCCAGCGCCTCGCTTTTTCAAATGCGTGTTGCATCTACGGTAGCTGTTATGTACCAAAAAGCTAGGACAGGATGTCTTCTAATAGCACTTCGTCGAGTTTTCCTTCGGGTGAACAGGTTTGTTATTTCAAACAAACTGCAACGAACAAACGAATGTTACAGTATGAATAATAACAGTGCAATGCAGCCTTTTAAACTTGCCGGGGCAGCGACAAGCGCCTCTCACTGCTCTGCTCCTCCGTTTCTGCTGCTTTCAGTTACGTGACGCTGGCTCTGAACAAAAATGCGTTGTGGAAACGCGTTGGCCTAGTACTTTTTGACCCTCTCTGCTATTATAGTTTTTCAAGATGGCGGAACGACATGGAAGCCTCCGTGGACCTACCCGTCACATGTATATAAAGATAATACATTCTTCGTTTACGAGGATAAGTCAGATAATTGGCAGAGGTATTTGTACACCATTGAGGACATATTTATGAATAAAAATATTGATTTTAGATAATAAAATACCTAAAAAACTACACATAGTCCCTTAAAAAAATAAAGTTGTAACAATTGTATTATTATGAATAAAGCACACTGCTTGTTAACCGCATTAAGCCGCTGCGCCCCTCGCCTCTCCACAGTGCAAGGTGCCAATTATTTCCCTCAATATGCTAATAAAGCTGCTTTAGTGGCACATTCTCAGACTAAAGTCTTTGTCTGCTGTCACCAGGCTTTAATTAATGCCTGCTATTACCTGTGCTGGAGTGCTTGTGTGTGTTTGGGAAGCACTAAGAGTCTCTCATCTCTGGGCGTCCACGCTGATACAAGCAGATAATCAATAAGACTCCCAGTCCATCACGGCGTGTGTTTGAGAGGCCGGGGAAACACACACACACTCTGGGGAGCCTGATAGTGCCGCATAAATCAAACGCCTCGTAATAAATGCCCGGAGACACTCGCTGGACGCTTCTGCCAGTCACAGATTTCACAAACGTTCCCATGCCAGAGTTAATTGGCTCCATTCCTCCGTGTGTGTGTGTGTGTGTGTGTGGAGACACTTGATTGTCTCGCCCAATCAATCGCCGGACCCATAACCCGCTTGTTTAAAAGGACCTGTTTTGGGAAAGGTACGTAACGGGAAGGTCGTGTAGGAATGTGAGGGGCTTTTTAAAAAGCTTTTACATTTGGCAAGCTATTGGGAAGTGCTTTTAAAAGAATTTCCCAAGCAATCAATTACAGCTGATGTTCATAAACTTAATGCTGCGTTCCATTCAAGGTCAGAGAGATCTCAATAGCTGCTCTCCAACGAAATTACCTGGAATAATTTGTCCCAGGGAGCTTTTTCCCCACAGACCTGTTCCTTTCTGCGTTTCCATCTCGGTCTAAAGTACTGTGAAGATTAGGCAAATTAGTTCGGTGACGTAGGACTGCACGCGACTTTCCAGTTCCCGCTGGATTTCGTCCTCCGCATGTAATCAATAATTGTATCCCTTAAAACTCATCTTTGATCACCAAAATTACATATTTAAGTGTTTTTTTTCCTTTAAAAAAATTGTTCATGTCTTAAAATAGCTTGAATGTAACTCTACACCCTTGCCTCATTAAGTATACGCGGTTCTATGAATATGCAAATGAGCCCCGCCTCCACTCACTCACAGCAGCGCAGAGATCCACTCGTTGACCATCACACGTTGATCTGATTGGTTACAAGGTAGTTTGTGACGTCAGAAACACCAGCGATTTCAAACCGTGTTTTTGAGACTGTCTATGATTCACTGCAGTTTTAAGGAGAAAATACTCAGCAATGGTGTCGACTTTGAATTTACACATAGACAAATAAACAACATTAAAAGCTGGATTTCCACCACAGGGGGACTTTAATAAAGCCTCGTTGTCGGTCCATCAATCGTATTGTTTTTATATTTGCCACAAAATCAAGCCCCGCCCTACATTTGTTCTTGTTCCAGAAGCCGTTTCACTTTGATATATCGTCACAATAGGGAAGAAAAGACTATCGCAACTTCTGTTTCATGCCGACTTTAAGGTTTGTAACAGAAAATGGACTGTGTGGGCATGAAACAAGAACAAATGGATCGGAGGTGGACTGAATCAGGGCAGAAAACACTTCCCTTTGTCTTTCTCACACGTACAGATCTCTAACACCAGCTTCAGCTGAGTTCTCATCAGAAGGACTCAGTGATTCATTTTTGGGCGTCTTGGCAGTAATGACACATATTGCTCTTTTTGTCATAAAGCTCCAGGGTTGAAGGTGTTAATTGTGCAAATTAGGTTAAATCCTATGAGGTCTTCCAGGACAGTTTCTCTCCGAACTGAATTAGACTATTCAACGTTTCCAGAGACGATAGATCACCGTGTTGTCCAGGACATCAGACATTGGACGGCAGTTTTCTCCCTCTTTGAACTTTGCAGTAACTGGTGTTAATTTATTTATTTATTTCGGTTTATTAGTGCTATTCTCTTCATGAGAACTGGGTGACTGTCTTGTCCAACATTCACATGTGTTGTTTTGGATGTTTCATTGATTTTTTAATCGATAATCGATACGTCAGGAGATATGCGTGTGTGTGTCCATCTCTTGAGGAAAGACGTCAAATGATGTCAGAGTGGTGTCATCAAATGAGGGATCTATACTAGTATGGATCTATTGAGTCTCCAATGTGATGTGACCTTTATTGAAGACCGTGTTGTGAGAGATATATGGCTCTTCTGTGGTTGAGAGATTTTTAGAAACAGTGGCATTTAAAGAGGCACATATCAATGCTAAGAAGTGCCTTTTCTTTTGATTTGAAAGGCTTTATTTAAGTAAAATAAAATACATGCAGAACACACTTATTTCAAAAACATTAAACAAAACAAATATTTGACTTGAGAATGCATTAAATTGATCAAAAGTGTCATTAAAAACATTTATAATGTTACAAAAGATTTCAATTTCAAATAAAAGCTGTTCTTTTGATCCTGAAAAATGTGTCACACAAAGATATGAAGACATTTCAACACTGATAATAATCAGAAGTGTTTCTTGAGCATTAAATCCTCAAATTAGAATGATTTCTGAAGGATCGTGTGGCACTGAAGACTGGAGTAATGATGCTGAAAATTCAGTTTTGATCAGAGGAATAAATTACATTTTAACATATATTCACATAGAAACACTTATGTTAAACTGTAATACTTTTTCACAATTTTACATTTTTTTCTGTATTTTTGATTAAATAAATGCATCCTTGATGAGAAAAAGAGACTCAAATTCAAAAACATTAAGCAGCAAATATTTGACCCAAGAGTGTCAGGATTGATCAATCAGAATGAAGTATTGCTGAGAGCTGTGTAATAAAACCCTGACATGTTCTTGACAGGTTTCGTGTGATTATCGCAGGATAAACAACTGCCGTATGTAAGCATGGAAATTATGCATTCAAGTCTAGTCAGTGAAATGTCAATACACATTCAAAGGCAATCCATAATTGCCAAGTCATTTACAGATCTGTGGTGCAATTTTCCAGTTTGCGGCGTCTTCACAAAGCCTGACATTTCTCCCTCATTAGACTGTTTTATATTTCGTGCCTGTTCTCCGCAGCCTTGTGCCACAAACACAAGCCTAATTGGGAGGAAACATGCAAAGCAATTAATCAAACAAAAATTATGGCCAATGAGAATTCAGGAAAATAATCCACTTTGCATTTTTATATTCTCGTGCCATTACACGCCTCTAGCCAAACATGAAGTTTGTTGTGTCAGTGTGGAAAGTTTTGATTAAGCCGCACAGAATTGAAGTAGTTTATCATTCCTTGCTGCTCGAGAGATTCATTCACTCGCTTTTGCAATCTGTTGACCATTTTTTTTTTTCCAGAAGCAATGGTTGGGAGGACGAGATTGAGGTTACGGCTCTGCGTGCCGTGCGTTTTAAGAGTCTCTCGGCTTGAATGAGAGAGATTTGACGTAGAAATCGCTCAAGCTCACTTGTGAAATGTGAAACACTAGCTGAGGTACAAACTTACAGTGTGAGGCCACATAAAAAGTGCATGAAAATCATATCACTCTTTCTGAGTTTCCTTTTTTTTTTTTTGCTGTGTTTTGCACAACACGATCTTAACTCTTCCTCAAGCTCTTTCAGGACGTCCCGTCACGTCGGCTCACGCTGCACCCCGGCGGTCGGAGGAATCACTGCGTAGAGATAAAGACAGTTTTGAATGATGTTACTTCTTTCAAATTGAGGAAGACATCAATTAAATCTGTGCTTATCTCTACAAGCAAGCAAATGAGACCCGGATCCCAGCCGCATCACGCCACGGCCTGAAAATGATGGATAACACGGCTGGATCGCGGCTTAGTCCCGCTTCACAGCCCAACACTCCTGTCTGATTACTTTATTCTCTTCTCACTGTGGAATATAAATTATGTTATAGTCTACTGTACATGTTCATAACATGCATGTTTAGGCCTGTATTTATGTACTTGCGCTACTGTTTAAAAGTATGGGGTTAGTACGATTATTTTCCAAATAAATAATACTTTAATTCGGCAAGGATGCAATAAATTGATCAAACGTGACATGAAAGTAAAAAAAAAACTATTTCAAACAAATGCTGTTCTTTTAAACTGTGATAAAAAATTATAATAATAATATACTTTATTTATACAACACTTTTCAGGCATAAAAGGCAATTCAAAGTGCTTTACAAAAAAGAATATAGTCAAATATCAACAGTGGCATCACATTCAATAAAAACATGCATCAAATATGAGATAAAAACAATAGATGCATATTTTTTAAATGCAACACACAGGATAAAATACTAAAACAAATGAAGGACAAACATAAAAGTAGTACATCTAATAGGAAATACTAAAACATATAAGAGACGAAATATAATCGCAGTTCAGAGTAACTAATTAAATGCCAGCAGAGTAAAAATATATTTTAAAAATACTGAGTGTTTTAGCTTCCCTAATATCTGATGGTAGTGTGTTTCATAGTTTTGGTGCATAATTTGCAAAGGCTGCATCACAGATTTCCTTTCGTCTATAGCTGGGAACCTCTAATAAACCTCCATTAGACGATCTTAAGGTTCTTGGTGGGATATAATTAACAAGAGAACTAGTACAACCTCTGCTGGGCCTTTTTCACAATGGAGTCAATGGGATCGTCCCACTTCAGGTCCTGAGAGATAGTGGTGCCCCGAAACCTGAAGGACTCCATTACAGCCACACTGCTGTCCATGATGGATGTTCCTCAATCCGCCAAACTGTTGGATGAAAACAGTTTATTTCCACTGCTCAGATTATCTTCTTTTAGCCAGTCTGATCTCCTTTTCTGGCCTGGTTCTACAAGATTTCATCCTCACTTCTGTAAGCATCTTCGAGTTTTACTGTAAACCATGGTTTATCATTAGCGAATGATAAAAATGTCCTAATAGGAATGCACATATCCTCACAGAAACTGATGCATGATTTTACAATCTCTGTGAGCTCATCCAGATCGAAGGCAGCAGCTTCAAAAACACTCCGATCAGTGCAATCGAAACAGGCTTGTACTGTAAACCCCTCTCTGCTTCATTAGTCCATCTTTTAACAGTCCTTATTACAGGTTTAGCTGACTTCAGTTTCTGCCTGTAGGTCGGCAATCGGTTTAAGATGAACCAGACAGTGATCAGAGAGCCCCGGGACAGAGTGATATGCATCCTTTATTGTGGTGTAACAGTGTATTACTGTCTATGGTGGGACATGTAAGTATACTGGGACATGTTACTGTCTGTATTTTGGCAGTTCACGGTAGAGATTTACTTTGTTTAAGGGATATTTCACCCAAAAATGAAAATCTACTCACCCTCAAGCAAGAAAAATATCCAAATTTAAAACTTTATAAAATAACATAACTAGCTTCCGACAGACGGCCAGAAGAAACTTCTTTCAAAATCATTCAAAAATCTTACTGACCCAAACCTTTTGAATGGTACTGTATATATCTTGTATGTGTGTATATATTTATATATAAAGTATTTATCTAGAAATAACAACAACAAAAAAAGCATTTGCAAACCATTTCTTCTGTAATCAGATTTTATCCCGCAGGAATTGTTTGAATTGTCAGAAGTGTGCGGTACATACAGGAATCGATTGGTCGGATTGGTGGGTTTTTAAAAAATATGTTGTAAATAAAAGTTATTTCAGAAGATACAGAGCTCGTTATAATGGTTTCATGAAAGTCTACCATGATGAATGTTTTCCTTTGTAATACTGTGCGCTGATGAATTGTGCATGATGTGACCAGGAATGTGCATTTAGAAAGTAAGTAAATAGGGTCAATTTTGGTTTGGTGTTGACACTAAAGCGAGTTGATTCCTCCATCTGTCCCGGACAGAAACTAGAGCTCTTCTGAAAGGGCTGCTGGCGGGATGCAGGCAAAGCCACACAGAGCAGTTTGATCCCCATTGCCAGCTGAGAGCTGTGAAATGGCTCGTTCCCCCTGCAGACCATCAATGTAGGGCACTTACATTTAGAAAGCGGCCTGGATGTGAGCTCTCGCTCTTAAAGCAACAGACAGATGCTGTTCCTGTGCCAATATGTT
The DNA here is from genome assembly GCA_026230005.1 of Gila orcuttii. Lineage (NCBI taxonomy): Eukaryota > Metazoa > Chordata > Actinopteri > Cypriniformes > Leuciscidae > Gila > Gila orcuttii. Next base: position 49,665,629 of record JAPDVR010000003.1, read on the forward strand.
GCTGAAAGCTGCTGTAAAGGCCTCCCGCAGCAGTTCTGGGACGAATATGAAACCTGTTCAGGAGAGGTGTGCGATTCGTTTTATGAACAATTTGACTCATTGAGCGAACGATGACTTACTTTGAAGGAGGGACCGAGCATCTCCATATATAGAGAGCAGAATATCATAGAGGCTTAAGGGTGCAGGATGCTTTTCACAAAAAAAAAAAAAAAAAACACCCTAGCAATCACATAAAACACTCAAGACCGTGTTAGAAATAGCTTTGGAACAGCCTGGAAACTACCCATTTTTTTTCTTTTTTTTTTTTTTTTTTTTTTTTTTTGAGTCAAACACATCTTATGAAAAACATGTCTATTTTTCACCCCAGAATCATAAATGTAGAAAAATGCTTCGAATTAAGATGATGAAGCCTAAGAGCATTCGTTTTTTTTTTTTTGTTGTTGTTGTTATTTTTTGCGTAGTGACCAGGTTTATTTGAGTGTCATTGCCCCAGTTTACACCTGGTATTAAGATGTGTTTTGGTCGATCGGATCACAAGTGGACGAGGGAGACTCATTCCCGTTTACACCTGGTGTTTTAATCCGTCTCTTGTGTCCACTTTCAAACACTTCTGTCCTGATTTCTTCCAGGGGAGGCTCTATGAGCGGGGAAATGTTTGGGCTTTCTCAGATCTTTCGATCAAATGGACAAAATTAACTTTTTTAATTTACATATGAACACGACCGGAGACGACGGAAAAACATACGGAGACCATCAGCTTTAGTTTCTGCTCTGACAGACACAAGACCAGCCGAACGCTGTGAGTGTGTGTTAGAAAACAGAAATGGTGAGAGAACATTGTGATTGGTGCGTTTTTCAACTCAAACCAAACTTGGGTCTCCAGCCGACAGTTTAAATCCAGTCTGGCAATATCGTTCTTCTCATAATGTTTACTCATTAAGTCAGTGAGTAGACAGTCTTTCGCATTCGACCACATGAACTACGACTACTAAACTATCCGGTCGAACATGCTTTCCACTCCCTCTGGAAATGATGGAAAGTGGACAAGCTCAAAACGTCTTAGGCCCCGTTTACACCTGTATTTAGAGTCGTCCACTTGTGATCCGATCGACCAAAACACATCTTAATAGCAGGTGTAAACTGGGCCGTGTCTGTGTATGTGTGTCTGCGGTGTCAAATTACAAAATTCTGACTTGAAAAAAGCGTTCACATCCTCATAGAACTCGTCAATACAACTTGTAAACTGTTGCTCCAACTTGTACCACCAGACAACAGCAGATTAATTTAGCCATAGAAACACATAATTTCGAGGACGTGAACAGCTCCGAGTAAAACGTCACAGGTTGTCTTCACGAAATTATGGTTATTACCATAGATATCCATAATAAAGGCTAGATGTCTCGTCCGCGCTGCTGGCCAATGGAGGTCGACGTCAGCACCTGGCGGCCATCTTGTCACAGGCAGCTCGCTCACTTGTAACGTTGTGTTTTATGGTGCATGTACTTTTTAAATAACTATAACTTGCTAAATTTTCTACCGATTTTCAAACGGTTTGGTTTGTTATAAACATCAGAGATGTAGTTATGACACTGCACACTTATGAATAATTATGTATTAATTATGTAAACATCCAGTATTATAGCCACATTAATACGACAGTAAGAAACCAAACCGTTTGTAAATCTGCCAAGATTTCAGCGAGATAAGAGTATTTGTGTTCTCACCTTACATTAGGTACCACAGAGCCTGCCAGAAAGTTTGCCTGTGACAAGATGGCCGCCGGTAATGACAATAGAGACTCCGCCGTTAGACATCTAGCCTTTATTATGGATATCTATGGTTATTACGACATGATGTGAACGCAGCATAGTAATATAGTTTTTGTTAACATTTTAAATTAGAATTTATTTTGATATTTTCTGTTTGCATTTTTATTTTAGGTCAAGTTTTAATCATTTTGTTGTTGTTTTTTGTCATTTGTTTTTTGCATAGTTTTTATTAAGTTTTTATTTTTGTTTTAATTTGAGTTATTTTAGTTTTTCAACTTAAACTAAATGAAAATGAGAAATGCTGCTTTGGCAACTAGCTGAAAAATTAAGTATTTTTAAATTTTATTATTTATATATTATTTCAGTTAATGTTTGTTTTATTTGTTTTAAGTAATAAAAATGTTTTCATGATTTTATTTTTAGGTAAGTATAATAACCCTGATTTATTGACATTTATTTATTTATTTATTTATTTATTTATTTATCAATTTAATTTAATTTGTTTATTTAGCTTTATTCTGGTGAAAAACTTATGAAAAAGCTTAATGATCCTATGTTTTATATGTTTTATTTTTATTATCCAAATGTGTATTTATTTAGCTTTATTCTGGTGAAAAACGTATGAAAAGCTTAATAGTCTGGAAAAAAAAATATATATATTTTTTTATTTTTATTTGGTTGGTTGGTTGAATTTCTTTTTAGCGAATAGAGTGAAAAATGTAATGCATAATTATTCAGGCATTATAGCAAAAATAAATCATTTGTTCATGATAGCTAGATAATATCAAGTTTCCAGTTCTATTACAGTACGATGGAGAAATGACTATATCAGAATCTTGTCTGAGAGCATTTCAGTGATGTTTTCAGCTGTGTGTTTTATTGAAATGAATAAATCCCACATGCAGAAAGGAGGCTGATGTTAATCAGGTCAGCTGGAGTGTGTTGTTCAGTGTCCGCTCGGAGATCTCAGCGTCTGATTAACATCCACAAGTGTTTTCTGCACACAGGACACTTCAGAAAGTGCTTTGTTCAAGCCTTTGGGAATTGTGTCAAAGCATATTTATGTGCTAGACTGAATTCAGTAAATGATTCACACAATTTATGTAATATACTTAATATACAAACCAGCACTGTGTCAATGAGATGTTGTTCTTTCCCAAAAGCCACCAAACTCCAAAAAGCATCATAAGAGAGAGACTTACAGTGTATAACAATTTAAATTGTTAAAATCAAATGATTTCAGAAAATAATTGCAATATAGTGCACAAATGTGGCCTACTATTACGGTGCTTTTTGTTAACTATAATAAACCTGGTGACAAGGCGTTGAAACGGATCATTTTAATTTCTCGGTGTGATCGTATAATGAGGACACACACCCATGCGTGCCGCATAACTGACTTGGAGGGCGAGGGTTGTGACCCTGTTTTTAGGAGAAATAACCTCCAGCGCTTGAGGGGCTGTTTGACATTTGGTTTTGACATCAGGGCTGGGAATCTTCATCAAAAAATGTTAATTCAGAGAATGCACCAATTGAAAGCAACTTAAAGGGACAGTGCGTGTCTCATCGAAGAGCACATTCTTTAATTGATGTCTGGCGGAGGGCAGATTAATGAAAAGTGTGACAGTAATTGATTAATGTTTATATATTTCGGTGGGCACTACAGCATTGGTCTAGGATACAGCATCATATAAAATGAGTTGTTTTCCCTGTCATTGTAGAAATAATTTGTTTTCTGATGTATTTGTGAGCAACCCAAAGTTGGGAAAAAACTGACAGAACATTTGAGATTGAACTTTTTATTGTTTTTTAACAAAAGTTGCATAGACAGACCTACCATAAGTTGCAAGGTTAAGTGATGATATATCCTTTTTCTTTTTTATTCTTAAAAATGTAGTTTAATTGGCAAATTCCCCATTAAACACTACTCTACCCATCAGGGTTAGACTGAAAAATGATCTCCCTTTCAATTCAATACTGTGAATGAGAAGTAAATCTGTCTGTAATAAAGAAACTAATAAATATCACCATAAGTTGATTAATTACATCGGTAACACTTTACAATAAGGAGCATTAGTTAATGTATTTACTAAGAACTAACAATGAGCAATTTGTTACAGTATTTATTAATCTTTGTTGATGTAGTTAATAAAAATCCAGCTTCTCATTTTTGTTCATGTTAGTTCATGATCCATTAACTAATGTTAACAAATACAACCTTTGATTTTGATAATGTATTAGTAAATGCTGAAATGAATATTAACTAAGATTAATTAATGCTGTATATGTATTGTTCATTCTTAGTTCATGTTAACTAAGGTAGTTAACTAATGTTAGCTAATGAACCTTATTGTAAAGTGTTACTACAGTATCAAAACCAGTTTTCTGAAATTGTATGTTTAAAGCTGCGGTCTGTAATGTTTTTTTTTTGTGTGTGTGTGTGTGTGTGTGTGTGTGTGTGTGTGTGTGTGTGTGTGTGTGTGTGTGTGTGTGTGTGTGTGTGTGTGTGTGTGTGTGTGTGTGTGTTCAAAACATACAAAAATGTATATAATTACCGACTACATCATTAATCCATTTTCCAAACCGTGTTTTTTTCTTATCCTGAATCACTACGATACACCTATAAAAAGTGTTTATATTGGGACTATTTTAGACAGTACCTGTGTGACTCGACATATACATAAACACAGAGAAGTAGATCCGGCTACAGTGTTCTTCCGCAAGACGCATGCAGTTACAAAAGTTACAAAAGTTGCTCTAGTTTTGCGCCAAAAGTTACAGACTGCAGCTTAAATAAGCAAATTAGACATTACCTATTTAAATATGCACCTGTTCTTTTCCCCCACAATCTTCTTTTTGCCTCAAAAATTGTAACTTTATTTTTTTTTTTTTTTTCTTGGAGCTGGTTGGTTTAGTGTTTTTGAAAACGCTGTGGAAAAAATCTGTGGTAAAAAATACTTCAGTGGACAAGTCCCTGTAGTGCTTCATTTGATGTGTATTATCCAATAACCCTGAAAGGCATTGCAGACATTGGCACAGATTGCATGTAGAGACTGCTGTGGTCTGACAGCGTGTATTTTTGTCCTGTCAACGTTGAGCTGAAAATGTTTTGGATCACCATTTGAAGCTAATTGATCCCATCTCATCTTTTGTGCATTCAGAAAGCTTGACTTTAGCTGACTGTTTTCAGGCGTCATGTAAAGCCTTTTTTTTTTTTTGTTTCAGCAATGTTCCATCCAAAGATATTTTTTTATTTCAAAGGAAAAAACTTTCTTTATCATTTCGGATGAACAGCAGTTTTCGGTTGGTGTGGTGAGGCTGCAAAGTATGTGTGCGTGTGTGTGTTTCCGTGTGAAGCAAAGGAAAGCTGTTTCCTGTCGGAAAGCACCAAACAAGTTAATTTACGCAGCGGAGTGAAGACGGGATAATTGGTCCCTTGATCAAAGCGGGATGTTTGTGTGGGACAGCAGCTAGCGGTCCTGCCGCTTTAGCATGCAGCGCTACATTGTGTAATTAGACTGTGTTTTCTGCTGTGGAAATGCACCTAATCACCTGTGCTTGTCTGTTCTGCTTTCACCCTCAAATCCTCCAACCAGAAGAGACCGAACAAGCTCTGTGATGTTTGAAAGTTACACACGGATTACACCAAACACAACCTGTTTTTCCTTTTTTGTGTTTTGAGTTGCATGGCCGGGACATCCAGAGAGAAGAAGAGTAAATCTTTGTTTTAGAGTGATTTTTAGTGAGTCTTCTCATTAATGTCACGTTGTCGTTGCTGTTTACAAGCTTTTTCCACTCTAAATGCTCTGAGAGGATTGGTGTAACTAGATAATCTGCCATTGCTGATTTGCTTCAGCATTGTAGGAAAATGAAACCCGGTCAAATCCACTGATGTTAATCACATATAAACACGCTGGGTTTTCATGCTGTTTTTATCGGTGATCTCGTTGGCTAATGAGATATAATTGTCTAAATTGTGTAAAATTTTTACTTACCTACTGAGCATTACATAAAACCATTTTATGAGTCCTTAAAAATGAGCAAGTGTGATTCCAAACCTCAGAACATTAAAACGCTCAGTAACTTTGAATATCATTTGATTTACCTGCTGTGGTAATAAGTATCAATTAACCCTTCGCAAAAAATAAAGAGCAAAGAGGACACAGACAACACGCCAACAGAGAAGACAGAGCAGGTTACTTTTGGTATAAAACAAAGTCTCAGCCATCAAATGTTGTCATTTTTTTAAGAAATGCAGCGTTTGTGTCTCTTTAATGTGCTGATCGCTGTAACTCCTCAGTTCAAGCAGCACTTGAACCGATATCTCTTCCTCTTTACTGCTAGTTATAGCACAACATAAACATGAATGAACATCAGAAGGTATGTTGTTTCGACTGCAGAAAGACATCAATACACATTACACACCATTTTTCAAGTTCAAGTCCGACGTTAATCTACTAACTCTCCTGTCTGGTTTGTTTTTCGCACAAAATGGTGGATTCAGTGTTATGATTGGTCAGATCGCCTGTCAATCAAACTCCTGGCAAAAGGTCAATTGCTTTCACTCAAAGTATTGGCATTTGTAACTCTTCCTGCCGCACATACACTATACCGGTGAAAAGTTTGTAATTGTTTCCACAAACATATGTAGCAACACAACTGTTTTCAACATTGATAATCATTGATAAGCATAAAATCATCGTATTAGAATGTTTTCTAAAGGATCATGTGACACTGAAGACTGGAGTAATGATGCTGAAAATTCAGCTTTGTTCACATGAATAAATTACATTTTAATATATATATTACAATAAAAAGCTGTTATTTTGAATTGTAATAATATTTCTCAATTTTTCTGTTTTTGCTGTATTTTTGATCAAATAAATGCAGCCTTGGTGAGCAGAAGAGACTTTGTTCAAAAACATTAATGTATTTTTTAAAAAATTCAACCATTTATGTGGTAAACATCACTCACTTCTTCAGAAAATGTAGAAATCTGGTTGTTTTCATACAGTCCTTTCATCAACCCCATATACCTGAGATCATTTAGTTTAATTTTAGTTTCAAGAGTAAATGCTGACGTCTAGCAGAAATGGAGCAAAATTGTTTTTTGTTATTTTTTATTTATTTAAAGCTTAACAGCTGCAGTTCTTACAGTTTAGTTTTCGATTTTATCCTGTTTTCCTCTCTAAAACTTTTCTATACGTGTTCTTGATGAGTCTTGAGAGATTTCTGCTCTTCTTCTGAGTGCTGTACAGATGTTTTCCGCTGTAAGAAAGACATATTGTTTTCCAGAAGCATCTGCCGAATGGATAAAGTGTCAGGAATGCTGTGTTTTCTGTGTAGAAATGGCACAGGCTCCGTCACGCAGATTAATTACTATGGAATACATTAAACCACATCAGTTTTTCTCTCGTTATCTTTTGACAGATAACCATCCACACGACTACACCAGCCATCTGGATCTCACTGGGTCACACACACCTAAAATCGGTGAGTCGTTTAACACCTTTGTTTCCAGGTAATTCATTAATTCATTTCATCCTTAGTTATGAAATGACACTCAGAGTTTAATTGATTTATGACGACATCAGTGTCTTCCACATCCAGATGGTTTAAAGTGTGAAAAACATGGTGGATAATATCAGTGCGGTGTAGATTTGAGATATTAATGGAGCTAGATTTTATCTCCAGAAAAGATTTTCATAATTAGCCTAATCAACTGAGCACTGATAATCTCCATTACTCAAGATGCTTAACTCCCCGGCAGTCCTCAAGATCAGAGACGGCTTTCACCAAAAAAATTGATTGGGGAAAAAAGCAGGGCTTTGACAAAAAAAAAAAAGGTCTCTTGACAGGAAATTAAAAGCTTAGCCTGTAAATGGCCCCGCTAGCACAGAGGTTTCTGTAACAAAACAGTATGCTAATCGGATCTGCACAGTTTGCCAACGTTATTGAAAACCCACAATTGTAATTATTCTGACTATATCTTGCATTCCCAAATTTGATTTTGTGTGAAAAAGCTTTTCAGACTGAAAAGCACGCATCTCTCGTTTTGGAGCGGTGATACCATTAGCATTTGTACGTAATTAAATTAACCTTGTGTGCTAAAGCTGTCATTGAAAACGAACTGGTCTGAAGGAAGTTAATGCAGCTCACTCCAATAATAATGAAGGGTCATTCTGTGTCAAATCAACCTGAGGTCCAAATTTTGATTTTAATCTCTTTTTTTTTCTGGTGAAAGAAATACATAAATGGAGAAGAAAGCCAGAATATTAAATGTCATACCTGAATATTTACATTTTGTAATCCACCATTCTGTTGAGGGGGTCAAAATTGATTTGGAGCCAGATTACAGGGAGGTAAAAAATACTTTAGAAATATGGCAGCATCATTATTTTATTATTACACAGAGATTGGTTGGTCTGTTAGTAAAATCTGTTGACTTTAGCAATCCTTGTTGCATTATATGCCAACATGACAGTTCAAAAATGGGGAGAAGCACTTTTCATGTATTTTCCACCAAAGTTTGCATGTCTGTAACTCAAAAATTATTAATTATATCTTAATATCCTTTTAGATTTTTGTTTTTCACAAACTTTTCTTTTGGTGTCTTCATTTGTAAGGTCCTATATTGTTAAATTTTAGACATATGAGGATTTCAGTGTGGCTCCATGAATAAATTGTACACATTTTCAGTGGTCAAAAACCAAATGTGGCACACAGCTGATACTTTTTCATTTGAAGAAGAATGTCTGAAGAACAAATAGTGTTGAAACTAGAAATCTATCTTGTTTTCCTCTATCAAAACAATTGAATTGAACATTCCTCTCTGAGTGCCAAAAATATTATTTTTCCAAAGTTTGCACATGCACCTGTAACTCTAGACATATTAAATATATCACAATATCCTTTTAGATTTTGGTTCTTAACAAGCTTTTGTTTTATGATCTTCATTTTTAAGGCCCTTGAAGGTACAATCCCAGAGATATTAATGTGACTCAATGTTAAAATTGTTGAATTTTATCCATTTTCAGTGGTCCAAATCCAAATGTCAGTCACTTTTGCACACAGCTGATATTTTTCTATTTAAAGAGGAATGTCTGAAGAACAAATAACGTTGAAACTAGAAATGTATCTTGTTTCCCTCTATCAAAACAATTGCATACAACATACCAAAAATATTGTTATTCCAAAGTTAGCATGCCTGTAACTGAAGAAGTATTAAAGATTTCTATTGAATATATCCTCATAGATTTTCCCTCTCAACTAACTTTTCTTTTGGGTGCTTAATTTTTAACACACTAAAAAATGCAGGGTTGTTTAACCCAAATGTGGGTCAAATATGGACAAACCCAACCGTTGGGTTAAAAATGTAATTAAAAAATGTAACCCAACGGCTGGGTTTGTCCATAATTGACCCAAATTTGGGTGAAACAACCCAGCATTTTTTTTTGAGTGAAGGCCCAATATGGTTCAATCCCAGAGATATTGTGATCTCAATGCGGCTCCATGTTAAATTTTTTCAATGGTTGAAAACCAAATGTGGTAACTGCATACAATTTGGAAAAAAATCATTTTGTAATGATAAAAGTGCCATTTTTATACTACCCTCTCCAAAATTCAATTCAATTCAAATTTATTTGTATAGCGCTTTTCACAATACATATTGTTTCAAAATCAATCAGTTAATATAAATATGACATTTATTTTTGTGCCTTTCATCTCTATTTATGTTGGTTTTTCTACAAAAAAGTATATTAACAAAATCTAAAATTTTATCAAGTTTTCTGAAATTTGGTTGATCTGACACAGAATGGCCCTACAATATGTGACACCGTGAATTAAAGTTACTGATTTTGTTTTTCTCACTTGGGTTTGTTAGGACACAGAATAGAGTACTATGGTAAGTAGTACACATGTTGCACATGTGTATAATTTCTCATTTCTCATGTATAATCTCCCAGTGTTGGTGTTCAATCATTCTGTGTTTGTCACAGTACTTGTACAATGTTTATGTTGGTATATACACTGCAAAAAAAAAAAAAAATTCAAAGTATTTTTGACTTATTTTTCTTAAAGCAGCACTATGCAGTTTTTTTAGCTTAACTGAAGAGCTTCGGAGTTATTGGAATGGTTATATGACTTTTTTTGCGGGTTGAATGGTGGTCGTCTCGCCCCCCTCTGGTGCCTGTGAGTGGAAAAACCGCACTTGCAACTTTGAGCCGGCGGACCGCCGTCAGAAAGTATCGCGTGATTTCAGCTCTCGCGATGTAATGAATTGGTTTACGGCACTACACACATTGCACGCATACACGCCCCCATCCAGGATCCGGCTAGCTATAAGAACAACTATCGTCCCATGGCAAAGCCGGCATATAAGAAGCAGAAAGCTAGAAAAGCATTATCGGAGGAACAGAGAAAGAGGAAACGGCAGACTGACCGAGCGAGGAGTCAGACACGAGTAAACATCGGACCTGCGTTTTCAGAATGGAGAAAAAAAAAACGAAGAAAGCGCGGTCGGAAGAGTCTAGAAAAAGGTAACGAGAATCTGACAGCGCGAGGAACCGGACAAGAGTCCCACTCAGTCAGGCTTTCATTGTTCCTGCGATTATCATGAGAACAGTTGTCAATATCTAACATAATTATCAGGACATAAATAAGCCTACATGTTGTAAATAGTGTAAATGAGCGCAATTTGCAAACTATTATGATAAATTGCAATAATCATGTCTAACAACATCATAATAACGGACATTGTTACGAAATAATGCGACGTACATGATACACTTTATTGGTGTCATCTGGCATTTAGGCTCAGGTTAGCCTAACGCGGTAGGCTACTTTATTATTATGAAGTGCAGAGGCCATGAGTGCAGATCTTTTTTACAGTCTATGGTGCAGATACGCTCTGCGCGAGTTGTATTTACGACAGTAACGTTAAATACAAGTACTCTACAGCAACTCTAGGGATCGCTGTTTGACAAAAACAGAAATCCTGCATAGTGCCGCTTTAAAGCGGTCATCGGATGCACATTTTCCACAAGTTGGTATGATTCTTTAGGGTGTTCATGTATGTAAAGTTTGTAATATACTTTGGTTTAAATTCCTCAATGGTTGTGTAAAACAACACCCTTTTACCTCCTCAAAAACAGCTCTGTTCACAGCGACCCGTTTCGGTGCATGTCTCTTTAAATGATAATGAGCAACTGCTCACCCCACCCCTCTCGTCCGTGGGGCGTGTCGACACAGGACCTGGCAGACAGTATACAAATGGCTGAGGGCGGAGATATGCTAATACGGGAGATATGCTAATACGGGACAGTCCGTCAGTGGTTGTGGGCGGAGCATGAGCAATATGACATCATAGTGCTCAGAAAATCCAAACGGCTTGATTATTGAGAGTGTTTAGACTTTTTGTGGATAAAAAAAGAGGAGTGAATGGATTTTTTTTCATTGTATTGTGGTTGTGTCCACACACTGCAAAGACGCATTTATATGCAAACACCATATAAAAGTGAATTTTGCATCCGATGACCCCTTTAAATCAAGATACATTTACGTGAGGCACAAATTTACTTAAGGTATTAAGTCTTGTTTTCTGAATAATAATCAAAATTAAGTGAGTTTATACTTCAAACAAGAAAAAAAATCTACCAATGGGCTCCGAAAATGAAATTAATAAAAAAGAGAAAACATTGGCAGATATTTGATTTTGTTTTAAGCATAAAGTCACTTAATTTTGATATTTTTTCCAGAAAACAGACTTAATATCTGATTGCTTCTCAAGTTCGTTGCTATAAGAATGTTTAAGTAATAATATATATTTTTTGCGGTGTATATGTGGTCTGACATATGTGTATGTATGTATAATGTCATGTATGTGAGTCTAGAAACACATTCCACTGAAAATAGTTTGGAGATCCCAGGCCTGGCAGTCCATAGTCTCATGAGCACACAATTAAAATGAGGGAACGACATTCCCAACAAGTGTTTTACTGGGTGAGCAGCTGCCCGGACCAACACTCACCCTCATTAAACAACTTCTTCAAAAAAGATTACACACACTCACTCTCAGACAGATGCCATGGTGGCCTGCACAAACACAGAGCTTGTATCGGATGTGTTTCATCTTCCTCTGCCTCTTTTTCTTTTCCACCCCGCAGAGAAGCCGAGAATGAACAACATCCTAACATCCCAGACAGAGCCGTACGAACTGTCGTTCTCCCGCTCCTTCCAAAACCTCGCTCACCTCCCGCCGTCCTACGAGATGGCCCTGAAAGCAGACATGGGTAAATACTCTTCCCTTCCTCACCGTACACAACACATCCAGTCTGAGTGAGAGAGAGAGTCATACTTTTCATACATTCATGAGCATGAAAAATGAGACCAGAATCATATAAGATGGTGGATTTGTATATGATTTGCCATATATTTTACTGTACGTTTCTTACTACTCATCATTGAATCAATCACACTAATATAAAAGTGTAAAGTGTACTGTAATGGAAAAGCATGCTTTCCTTTTATGGTTATGAGGAAGTATAGATATATAGAGCAAGAGAGAGACTTCAAATATCAAACAAAATTTCTGATTGCATACTTGTTTATATAATGTAGTTTTAATGTAAGATCGTTTATCAGTGCTTATATTTTCAGGTAGAAAAATTTTTTTTTCCATATTGGCTGCAATCTGCAATATTTTGTTCCTCAGTTGTTGTTCTGGTAACACTTTACATTAAAGTTCCCTTTGTGAAGGGTTTATAAAGCTGTTCATTAATTACTAATGACTCTTTTACAAATGCATTATAAATCATTGACACGCAGTTAAAACTGCGTGAATAAAAAGGTTACTTTAGCGCAATGCTTGTCAAATAGTGAAGCATTTTTAATTGACATGTTATAAATGCTTAATAAATAGATTAATTCACATTTAGTCACCTTTTCATTCACCTTTTTATTCATGCAGTTTCATGCATTGATCTTTTTTTCAGGACAGAGAGAGATAAAAACAGACACAATTTTTGTCATACAGTAAGCATATAGAGTTATAAAAACAATAATGTGCATAGCAGCTCAAGATTATCTGATTTTGGAGACACGTTTGAATTCATATGGAGATCACTGCCTTTATTAATTCTATTTAGGAGAAGCAGTCAAGCTCTTAAGGAGATCTTATTCATTATTCTGGGTTATGCCACTAATGTGAATTCACATTCACATTAGCAACCCAGTTTGATGTGTAATATATAATACAGTTAAAAAGTTTGGGGTAAGAAAGAAAATTTTAAAAGGAAGAAATTTTATTCAGCAAGGATGGATTCAATTGATAAAAAAGTGACAGTAAAGACATTCATAATGTTGGAAAATATATATATATATATATATATATATATATATATATATATATATATATATATATATATATATATATATATATATATATATATATATATTTCTAATCATCAAAGAATTTCCACAAATTTATGAAGCAGCACAACTGTTTTCAACATTGATAATAATCATAAATGTTTATTGAGCATCAAATCATCATATTATAATGATTTCTGAAGGATCATGTGACACTGAAGACTGGAGTAGTGATGCTGAAAATTCAGCTTTGATCACAAAAATAAATTACAGTTTAACATATATTCACATAGAAAACAGCTATTGTGAATTGTAATACTTTTTCACAATATTAAACAATTTTGCTGTATTTCTAATCAAATAAATACAGCCTTGGTGAGCAGAGGAGACTTGTCTTCCTGACCCCAATCTTTTGACCAGTATAGCACACATCACAAGATCTCAGTGGGTTGTAGGATTAAACCCCTATTAGGTTGTTTCTTAAATGAGTAAGGTTTTCCTCTCACTTCAGTGACCTTGTGTTGGACGCCCCGCTCCACAGGGACTGCGCTTATGATAAACACACTGCGGATCTCTCCGGTTAAAAGCACCTGCTAAATGACAGATAACCAGACAGCTTTCATTAAATATAAAGGGCAGGATAAATGAAACATTAAAGTATTGGCATTCTGCGTTAACATAGTCCAAAACCATTATGATCAGATGGATGCCACTATACGGCACTTAAATGAATGACATTCAAAACCAAATGAAGAAAATGAAAACATTGAAAACCAAGAAGAACTAATAAAGAAGCTTCTTTCTGAAGTGCAAACAGACACTGATCACAAAAGCAAACTTGCCATGACAGACAAGAAAAATCAGTCAAATCAATTCACTATTGATTCAAAGCAGCTTCACAGCGATAAACAGGACAATAGCAGAATCAATTATGCAAACTTCATTATATGAGAAAAAAATCCACATTCAGCTGTAAAGCAGCTCTAAAAAGACAATAGTGTTGTTATTCAACTCAAGACGGTTCAGTTTTGATTCAGTTCAGATCAATAACCGAGTCATTGTTGCAAAATTAGTCAATTGAGAAACAAATAAACAGAAGATAATAGTGTCATTATTCAGCTCGAAGTTTTGTTCTCATCTGATGGTGTCAGTGCGGTCGAATCATTGGTATTACTGAATACTAAGCGAGCCAAACCCAGTTTTAGTGCTTTAGACGTGGTTTTGTTCCCAGTGGGGAGGAAATAATGGTGCTTCTGGTGTCTTAAATCACAAGCCCTGTTTGCAGTGTGGTTTGAGTCGTTTCGGACTTCACCTGCTGTGAGGCGAACAGGGAGGCAGACCTGAGAGTAATGAGCAGTAATGAAGAACAATTAGTCTCCTTTTTAATAGGGAGACGCTTCGTATGGCACAGAGAGAGAGAGAGAGAGAGAGAGAGAGAGAGAGAGAGAGAGAGAGAGAGAGAGAGAGAGAGAGAGCAGACTTCAATTTAAAGATGGCATGCAATTTGTTTGGGATCTTTGTTGTAAGTTTAATCCTATAAATCCTATAAATTCTACTGTATCGTATTTGATACACACATTTATAAGGCCTCTAAATGATCAACATGATCAAAACTGTGGAAAAGACTGTTGCACATAATCTACCTTTTTCATTTGATTGATAGTTTTTTAGCAAGTAAAAGACCTTTTAGTATAATTGTTAAAACGTCCTCCTCCAGCTAGTGGTTCATGTGTCTTTTGCTGTGAAATCTTTACTGATTTTTATAAAGTACACATACACACAAAGGAATAACTGTTACATTGTTAATAATATTTCAAGATGAACACTTACTGGACTGAAGCAACTTCGGTTACTTGATTATCCATCATTTTTGTAGAAAAATCTATGAGTTTTACACATGATCATCAGGTTTGTTGATCTCTCAATCACCATTGTATTGCATTATATGTTTTAAAACTACAGAGCTTTGATCATAAAACTAAACATTCAAATATTATCTTACTAAGACATTATTGGCAGATATAGTGACGACTGATATTTATATGCATTTTTGTAAGTTTCTGCTAGACTGCTATAAATATCCCAGTGATTTACATTCCAGAATTTCATCTAACTTTTTGGCCATATAAATATCAGCAGCTGCAACAAATTGCATATTTTTTGCTCAGAATAAAATTTAGGCGGTTTTCCTTCTCGAGTGAGAGCTTTATATTCTCACTATATTATCTCTAACTGTATGAGCCATACAAGCCTGGTGATTTTTTTGCGATTTTATATGTATGTATATATATATATATATATATATATTTTTTTTTTTTTTTTTTTTTTTTTTTTCAGTGCTGGTCAGAATTATTTGCCCCCTTGGTAAATATGATCAAAGATGTGATTCCCCCCACTTTCAATTCTTTTACTTCAATAAAAGGTTAGATTTTTAAAATATATATATATATATTTATAAAACATAAATGCAAAGATATTTAGCATGATAAAAAATAGAAAGACAAAAAGAATTTTGGAATTTTGTGGAATGGAAAGATTCCATGGATGTTAAAGGTTCTTTGTAGAACCATCGATTCCGATAAATAACTTTTATTTTGAAGAGTGCGGGATGGCCCGTAGCTCATATTCCTCAGCTGAAGCCTGTGGCATTAGATTCGTTCTTATGTGAGTGTATAATTGAGCTCTGGGGTCCTGGAGTGACCGTTAGCCAGCGCGAGGCCTTAGGCCTGTTCACCTGACCTTTTCTCTATAATGTCACGCCCTCGCATCGGCACATTCGGCCTTTGGAATCAGTTCGTCTGCCAAAACCCTGCCGTGTCAGTGATGGTAATTCTGAACTACACAAGCCTGTCTTGATTAGTTCAAAGATAAACTGTTCAGTGCTGAATCGATATCTAGGCTTGTTCTGAACGCTCACAAACACATTCATGTTTCTCGTAACTTTGCTCTCTGTCCGAGGCTGTTCAGAAAGGAAGCGGGCAGAGATTTTGGGGAAGCTACTAGAACACTATAGCTTGTCATAATTTTAATTTGTTAAAGCTACCCTTTTAGAAAAGTTTGTGTTTCGGTACAACAGGAAAAAGCAACAAATCCCCCATGGCCAACCAGCTTCCTTTATTATGCACTAAAAATAAAACAATTAAGTAATTGTTGATTTGTTTCTGTAATTGAAAGATTGGTCAACGCTGCACGGTAAAATGCAACGGCTGTTTTCAAATTTTATTGGATTGATTTACGTATTCGGCACATCGACACAATGCCAAATGATTTTGTCTCATTATAACAGCGGAAGGAACTTAAAATACTCCATTTATGGTGATACAGATAAGAGTAAGACATCGTTCAAGGATTCAAACTGTAAAGGGTCTATTTTTATTTGTGTACACTCACAATCAAAATTTTTGTAAAATAAAGAAAACAAACTGGATGCTGCTTTCTGCCGTCCCAGTTTCTTTTCCATGAAGTTTGTGGAGGGCGTCACAAAAAGAGATTAACTCAGCGTTTAGGCTACTAGCAAGCTCTTGCTTGCCATCTGAATTCCTGGGCTGAATACGAAATAACCCCCTAAACCCTCATTCACTATTCTCTACATTAGTCCACTACTACGGTTCACTTGAAGGACTGATCGAAAACGAGTGAGGGAATTCGGACAGCTGTTGAGCATACATCAGTTGTACACTCGTTATTGTGGTGCAATGTGGGATTGAATGAGTGCACTTTATAACATCCATTATGGTTTGGGACACCACTACAAATAGCTGTCCCCTCAAATAACGGCCTATTTGAGGGCATTAGATTTTGGATTCAGCCTTGTTTTGGGTTGGTGTGTAGATTGTCACTTCTTCTTCTGCACTTTTTCCTGTTGTGGTGGTTAGCAAACAGTGTTGCATTACCGCACGCCCCCTTCTGGATTGGGGTGTGGATCGCCTGTGACTGACCGTATTTGTCGTCTGACTGTATAAACCAAACTGTAACGTTCGTACCGTGATAGTTCAGGATTTAATACATTTACCATTACACCCCTAAAGGATACCATCCCCAACATCTGCCACAGACGCACTGCTTCATGAGTAACTAGAAAGAAGCTTTAACAAGACCAGAGCATCATGGAGAAGTGCCCTATCCTTGAGTTCCTCTGCTGCTCAACAAACACTACAAAATGTGCCACACACACACACACACACACACACACTTGCACACACTCGCACACACACACACACACACACACACACACACACACACACACACACACACACACGTACACACACGCACACACGCACGCATGCACGCGCGCACACATTTCCCTGTTCCACAGAGACTCATCATATAGTCTCAGTGGTTTCAGTCCTAACATTGTGTTTTCTGTGCCATCGTTGAGAAAAACAAAGAAAAGATTAACAGAGCAATACAAATAGAGAAAGCGAGACAACAGAGACATAAAAACAATTTATAACCCCATTGCACATCAGCAGAATAGTCTCTGCAGGACCTGTAGCTTCGGCATCAGCTGCACTTTTTAGGGGGTTTCATGTTTTTTTCAAAATCAATTTTGAAGTTATTTTATTATCAGTCCTTTTTGTTCTGTTTAATTTCAGCTGATGTTAAATTTTTTGATTTTACTCTTATATTTGAGATTTTAAGTTTTTGTTTTAGTTATTTTAGGACTTCAATGTAAACTAAGCTAGATTATAAATAGAAATGGTTCTAGATATGTTGTAACTGAAATATAATAAGTTGAAGATTATACTGTGTGTGTGTGTGTGTGCGTGCGTGCCTGTGTGTGTGTGTGTTTGTGTGTGTGTTAACATTTAAAAAGTTCCGTTTTAGTCATTTTGTTGTGTTTTTATTGTTTTTATCTTTTTTTTCATTTAGTTTTTAGTTTTTTCATCTAAGGCTATTGGCTTAATTCAGTTCAGTGAAGTTAATTTAACTCTGGGGATTTACCTGTGTAAGCAACTAGTTAATAGTGAGAATTGGACCCTTAAACTAAAGTGTTAGTTTTATTTTCGAGGTATAACAGCAGATCTCTCGTTCTCAGGTGACAAGGACGATGAGTATTACATACGGAAGCACCATTTGTCCGACCTGACACCTCGTGGAGGAAACCTGCAGACGCACATGATCAAGCTGAACGTGGATCCGCCCGCACAGCGCCAGAAGCCCAAGCGTGTCCAGCGAGCCATGTCTCAAGATCACGTGCTCTCACCCAAACGCGTCCAGCGCGCCATGTCCCAGGACCACGTGCTCTCGCCCGCCCGCTCCAAGCCGCACCGGGACTACGGCCTGTCCTCGTACACGGGTGGTGCCGGCGGTCTGTCTCCGTACCACGGGCGAATCCTCTCCGAGGAGCAGCTGCTGTCGGCCGACCGACTGCTCTCCCAGGATCCGCTGCTCTCCCCGGATAAGATGCTCTCCTTGCGGCGCTCCAACTTCCGGGAGAAGGCCATGTCGCGGGCGCTTTCCCAGACAGACATGTTCATCCCGACAACGCCGGTCATGGACCGGCACTACAAAATGACGAAGATGCATTCGCACCCCAGCAGCGGCAACAACGAGTCCTACAACACACTGACTGTTAACAGCGCGCATGTGGGAAACAAACGGCAGGCGTTCGCCAACCGACGGATGCACACAGTCGACCACCTGCAGTATATACCTGGACACCACCATCATCAGTACAGAACCGCGAGTAAGACCGAAGTAACTGTCTGAGAGAGACGGGAGAAGACGGGAGAGCGAACAATATCAGCAAACAATCCGGCCCGGGAAATGTGTGGCGTCCCACGTGGACAGGTTTCTTTTTTTTAAGCGTCCAACCTTGACCTGTTCCCGCTTCCAGCGCAAGCTTTCCACTCCATCAGTTCTGGGTCAGCTGGGATAGGATCCACACTTTCCGGAGCGACCCGGATCTCCTCGCACGCAGAGTAAACGCAAGGGCTTCGCGAGTGGACACCGGACTAGAAACGGAGGCCTGAAACTATTTTTTTTTTTTCAGAATCAGTACCGAACTGTTGCGAACCTGCACTGACTTTATATACATTCAGTATCAAAAAACCTACACTGCCGGTCAAACGCTTGGAATAATTACGTTTTTTTTAGGGTTTTGAAAGGAGTCTCCACTGCTCACCAAGGCTCACCAAATCATCATATTAGAATGATTTATGAAGGATCATGTGACACTGTAGACTGGAGTAATGATGCTGAAAATTCAGCTTTGATCACAGGAATAAATTACATTTTAACATATATTCACAAAGAAAACTCTGGAAGCTTGTTTCTGCCACTGAATAAAAAAATTTAAAAGGTAATTGCGACTTTTTATCTCGCAATTCTGACTATTTCTCGCAGTTGCAAGTTTATATCTTGCAATTCTGACTTTATTTCTTGCAGTTGCAAGTTTATATCTGGCAATTCTGACTTTATTTTTTTCGCAATTGCAAGTTTATATCTCGCAATTCTGATTTTATTTCTCGCAGTTGCAAGTTTATATCTAACAATTCTGACTATTTCTCGCAATTGCAACTTTATATCACGCAATTCTGACTTTATAACTTGCAGTTGCACGTTTATATCAACTGCAAGTTATAAAGTCAGAATTGTGAGTTTATAACACGCAATTCTGAATTTATTTCTCGCAATTTCAAGTTTATATCTCGCAATTCTGACTATTTCTCGCAAATGTGACTATTTCTCACAATTGCAAGTTTATATCTCACTATTCTGACTATTTCTCGCAATTTTAAGTTTATATCACGCAATTCTGACTTTATTTCTCGCAGATGCAAGTGTCTTTCTCGCAATTCTTACTTTATTTCTCGCAGTTGCAAGTTTCTACCAAGCAATTCTGACTTTATAAATCACAGTTGCAAGTTTGTCTCGCAATTCTGAATTTATTTCTCATAACTGCAAGTTTTTATCTCGCAACTCTGACTATTTCCTGCAATTACAACTTATATCACCCAGTTCTGACTTTATTTCTCGCAGTTGCAAGTTTATATCTCGCAATTCTATTTCTCGCAGTTGCAAGTTTATATCTCGCAATTCTATTTTTCGCAGTTGCAAGTTTCTATCTCACAATTCTGAGTTTCTATCTCATAATTCCGACTTTATTTCTCGCAGTTGCAAGTTTATATCTCGCAATTCTGACTTTATTTCTCGCAATTATGAGTTTCTATCTTGCAATTCCGACTTTATTTCTCATGTTGCAAGATTATATCTTGTAATTCTGACTTTATTTCTCGCAGTTGCAAGTTTCTATCTGGCAATTCCAACTATATTTTTCGTAGTTGAAAGTTTCTATCTCACAATTCTGAGTTTCTATCTCGTAATTCCGACTTTATTTCTTGCAGTTGCAAGTTTATATCTCGCAATTCTTACTTTATTTCTCGCAATTCTGAGTTTCTATCTTGCAATTCTGACTTTATTTCTCGCAGTTGCAAGATTATATTTTGCAATTCTGACTTTATTTCTCGCAGTTGCAAGTTTATATCTGGCAATTCCAACTTTATTTCTCGCAGTTGCAAGTTTATTTCTGGCAATTCCAACTTTATTTCTCGCAGTTGCAAGTTTCTTTCTGGCAATTCCAACTTCGTTTCTCGCAGTTGCAAGTTTATATCTCGCAGTTCTATTTTTCGCAGTTGCACGTTTATATCTTGCAATTCTGACTTTATTTCTCGCAGTTGCAAGATTATATCTCGCAATTCTGACGTTATTTCTTGCAGTTGCAAGTTTACATCTCGCAATTCCAACTTTATTTCTTGCAATTCTGAGTTTCTATCTTGCGATTCCGACTTTATTTCTCGCAGTTGCAAGATTATATCTTGCAATTCTGACTTTATTTCTCACAGTTGCAAGTTTATATCTGGCAATTCTAACTTTATTTCTTGCAGTTGCAAGTTTATATCTGGCAATTCCAACTTTATTTCTCGCAGGTGCAAGTATATATCTCGCAATTCTATTTTTTGCAGTTGCAAGTTTATATCTCGCAATTTTGACTTTATTTCTCGCAGTTGCAAGTTTATATCTCGCAATTCTATTTTTCGAAGTTGCGAATTTCTCTCTCATAATTCTGACTTTATTTCTTGCAATTGCAAGTTTATATCTCGCAATTCTGACTTTATTTCTCTCAGTTGCAAGTTTGTATGTCGCAATTCTGACTTTATTTCTTGCAATTGCAAGTTTCAATGTCAGAATTGTGAGTTTGTAACACGCAATCCTGAATTTATTTCTCGCAATTGCAAATTTATATCTCGCAATTCTTACTATTCCTCGCAAATGTGACTATTTCTCCCACTTGCAAGTTTATATCTCACTATTCTGACTATTTCTTGCAATTGCTACTTTATCACACAAGTCTGACTATTTTTTGCAATTTTAAGTTTATATCACGCAATTCTGACTTTATTTGTCGCAGATGCAAGTGTCTTTCTCGCAATTCTTACTTTATTTCTCGCAGTTGCAAGTTTCTATCAAGCAATTCTGACTTTATAAATCGCAGTTGCAAGTTTGTCTCGCAATTCTGAATTTATTTCTCATTATTGCAAGTTTTTATCTCGCAACTCTGACTATTCCTTGCAATTACAACTTATATCACGCGATTCTGACTGTATTTCTCGCAGTTGCAAGTTTGTATCTCGCAATTCTATTTTTCGCAGTTGCAAGTTTCTATCTCACAATTCTGAGTTTCTATCTCATAATTCCGACTTTATTTCTCGCAGTTGCAAGTTTATATCTTGTAATTCTGACTTTATTTCTCACAGTTGCAAGTTTATATCTCGCAATTCTGACTTTATTTCTCGCAATTATGAGTTTCTATCTTGCAATTCCGACTTTATTTCTTGCAGTTGCAAGATTATATCTCGCAATTCTGAATTTATTTCTCGCAGTTGCAAGTTTCTATCTGGCGGAAACAAGGTTCCATAGTAAAAAATTATTTTAAATTGTAATAATATTTAACAGTTTTACTGTTTTTATGGTATTTTTGATAAAATAAAGGCAGCCTTGGTAAGCAGAAGAGACTTCTTTCAAAAAACATGGAAATATCATAATTTTTCCAAACATTTTTGAGCGGTAGCGTATATAGATTTATGATTTCTAACTTGAGTCCTAAACATAGCGATAGCGATTCTTCTTGAATATAAACTTGTGTAAGCACTTTAGCGAGTGCCTCTTTTCAAAACATGCCCTGCTTCGATACCGAAGTGGGGAAAGGGTTTAAAAGCACAATAAAACTGACGTTGTTTTTCTTTTCCTTTGTCGCATTATCTCTGTTTGGTTTCTCAGTTTCATGTATTTTTTTCAGTGGACCTGTGTCGTTTCCTTCTGCGTAGGTGATTGTAAATATACACTCGGTTAGCAGCAGTTAAACAGTGAGTTCGCTTTGTGGGTTATTATGGGTTGCGTTTTCATTGCTTCTGTTCAGACATTTTCTAGCATCAACCCACCCGAAGTATATTTGATGACACAAATGTGTACAGTAACGTGCGTGTGTGTGTGTTTTTTAATCTGTACTTGTAGACTAATGGTGAATAAATTTGGTTGATTAAGCCATTTGTACGTATTGTCTGCTAGTATTGAATAGGAATCCTCCTTTCCTTTGCTTTCAAGATCTCTGACATGTTGAACAAGCAGACAAAAACAATCAAAAGCAATCAAGATAAGAAAATGAGTGACGGAAAATTAATGATAATGGAAGATATGCCTTTAATAAGCTATTATATACAATCAAATTGTGTATACCCTCGAGAAGGATGTTAATTAACAGCCTTCTGTCTATGATGTTTACTATCAGTCTACCAAGGATTTCCCATGATGCTTTGCCACGGAAATGATAGTCTGCACAACTCTGAAGGGGATTTGTGCTGTTTTATTGTGTTGGTTCTCAATAAATAAGGTTTTAATGAAATGTATGTTTTTCTGACGTTCACACACACATGCTCTATCTTAAGTCTTTTTTTTAGTTTATGAAATATTAGATTAAACTCGCTGTGTTGCACATAATCAAAAGATGACTGATGATAAAATATACACAAGGGTATATTTACAAGGGTGTTAAAGGAAGGTTTGGTGTTCAATGAAAGTTAAGCTTTATCAGTAGCATTTGTAGAATGATATTGATTACCATAGAAAATTATTTAAAATGATTATTAATTGATTTTAAAAAAATATATTTGTTTATTTATTGATTTAAAAACTACAGAAATTTCAAATTGTTATTGATGTGTTTATTTAAAAAGTTCAAAATTTTTTTATTTATAAGTTTTTTTTTAAATAACTTAAAAATAAAAGTAACATTTATATTTATTGTTTATTTAATAATCTTAAAACCACAGACAATTATGTCTTAATAACTTTTTTTTGTTTGTTTATTTGTTAAAAAGCTTAAACGCAATTAAATCAACTTTAGCTCTACTGCAGAATGTGTAGCATAATGTTGATTATCGCAGAAAATAATCACAACCGGATATTTGATTAATTGTTTGTTTGTTAAATAGCATGAAACCACAGAAAATTATTTCTTAATTTAGAAAGTTAAAAGCATTTGCTTGAATTCTTCCTTTAAAATGTGCATTGTTTGAGTCGTGAAGTGTCTAAATGGTCATTTTAGCAGACGGGTGGCTGTTTACTGACTCTACATGATCTTGACCAGTGGAAATAATTGCTATAGCATCACTGAAAACTTTGGTAAGTGATTTAATTGCACTGTTAATCTCATGTTAACACAATGTTTAAGTTTAATAGAGAATGGTTTTGAAACCGTGTGTATTTTAACATTCGTTGTCTTGGCCTATATAGACATCCATTGTAAATGTATTGCTCTAAACACTATTTCACAATTTTTTTTTAATTCCAATCCAGTTAGACAAATAATCAATTTCTTCTGTTTTTGTTTTATTTCAGGTAACTGCTCCTCATCTTCACTGCAGTTTTACAAAAGCTGTCAGTGAAATCACTGCATGTATTCATATTTTCTGTCACATTCCTCCATGTAGTTGGTGTTTTTCTGCTTGTGTTTGTGATTTATTGATGAACCTGCTGTGTTTTCAGCGTAACTGTGATGCTGGTAAGAGATACTCTGACAGCTTCTTGCCTTTTAAATCTTCAACAGCAGGATTCTTACCAGACACTTTTTTCAGTGCGCAGAACATTGAAGGAAGCCAATGATTCCCAGCGGCTGCGAATGTTCTCGTTTGATTGGCTGTTCACTTGAAGGGCTTTGCTTGTCACTCCTTTACTATGAGCAAATTGTGCTGTTTGTGAGATTTGCAGGGTTTTGTAAGCTTTGTTCAATCATTGTGATTTGTATTTGTGAGTCTGATCTTTAGTTCTGACTGTCCACATTATCATTACCAGTGATGAAATCATGTTGTTCAGTGTGATCAATATATGGGATATCAACACTAGTTACTGTATCATGTCCATCATCACAAGTTCCGACAGCATAAACGCACTACTGTACACACACACACAGTCCAAAACGTACTCTTTGGCAATGAGAGGTTAAATTTACTGGCCTTAGTTATTCCACAAACAACCAGAACTGAAGATAGATAGATAGATAGATAGATAGATAGATAGATAGATAGATAGATAGATAGATAGATAGATAGGTTTGACTGTTGTTCTTAAATGCACAACACATTTAATTTTACCTAAGCCATTTTACTTGCGTTTGATGCTTGACAAGTATTAATTTTGTTTACACATTCATGCATATTTTGTCCAAAACCGCTCACTCGTTCACTCATTTATCATTCAGTACATAGTGAAAGCCACACGTGAGTGTAGATGAATGAGTTCAGACCGCTGTAAACACGACTGTACCACAGTTTACAGTCACAGAAAAACGACACAGAATCTGATCTGGCCTTTCAGACTGAAACACATTTCTAAAAACCCAGTTTACATTTTTTTTTTAAAAAACACATGTGGATGTTCTTTGGATGGGGTTTGTAATGTGATTTTTTTCGCTCTTCAGAGTCAGACTACAAATAACTAAACAGATTTGAGATGGTTGCATTAACCAATTTAGTGTTTTTACTGTGAGTTTAAAGTTCTTGGTGACACCTCACTATCATAAAGGCCTCAGTCTGAGCTGTTAAATGATCACCATAATGACCAGATGGACAATATTATCGCCTTTAATGTTGGGAGGAGAACAAAAAAACAAAACCTTTCAAAGAGAAGCTCTCCGTCATAAATGAAATCTCGGATCTCGCAGGATACAATCAATCTCTTAAATGGTTTTCAGCCGAACACGTTCACACATTAGCAGATTATTATTCATCTCTGCGTCATTAATGATTCTCCTCTATGATATTGTGTCGTGTTTTACAGATGTTTTGTGTGTCTTTGATTGGATGCTTTGTAGTCTCGCCTCCTCTCATGCATACAAGATCAGTCCTTATTCTCAACGGCCCGTAGAACCTCAATGAAGTTCACTCTATAAAATTACTACAGAGACATCTGGAAGATATTTAGAGATACCTGGGAGGATGTTCGCTCACACATTAGCACTGCAGTAGCATACACGGACATCAAAACAGACTTTGAAAATCCTCTGGAGCCGAAGGTGCTTTGTAAAAAAAAATAAATGACAAAATGACAAAATGGTAAACACTCACATCGCTTTGATCCAATAGTTTGATCTTTCTTTTTAAGGTTGTTTTGTTGTTGTTTTTCAGGTCTGTGTTAAGAGAGAAGGCGGGTCTTATAATGCAAATTATTTAGTGCGTGCCTAACTGAAGAGTGCATCTGTTGACAGATGAGGACCAGATGTTTGGTGCAAGCGTTTTAGTTTTTAATTATGTATAATGGATAGCTGTGATCACCGATGCTTCAATGAGGCACTATATTACTGTATTTTAATTACATAATTACACAAAATAATTACATAATGGATAATTAAATACACTCATATGCATGTATACATTTAAGAAATATTTGAATGTATATACTGTATAGGTATTTATACATAATTTATATTATATATAAATATTTAATATATAAATAACACATTTTTCTTAAATATAGCCTATAACACATGCATGTGTTTATATTTCTATATACAACATAATTATACACAGTACATACACACACATATAATATGTAAACAAAAACTTTTATTTTGGATGAAATTAATCATTGCCCAGCACTAATTTTAATTCAAATCCACCATCAGCAATGTTGAATATCTAGTTCAGTCCTGAAACTCTTGAAGGCGCAGGCTGATTGGTCCTTTACATGCAATCTGCAACCAATCACATCATTACCTCATGGCACAAGCTGATTGGCTTCTGCTGATCCTGCAGCCAATGAGATTGCTTGCTCAACATTTCAATAGCCTGGTTCAGTGTTTGCTGTAAGCTAGTTCCTCTGAACCCCTCCACCTCCCCAGCTCCACCTGCCTAAATCTGCTACATGATTTATGTGTGTATCTTTATGCAGCAGCAGCAGCAGATCTTACATATTCACAGCAGCGTCCATGTGTGTATTAGCAGTAGCAAGTCTATACTTGTTCCGCAACAGCAGTAGCGTAACAGATCTAAGACCAACTACATTAACTTTGCCATATTAAATTGTATTGAATTTTAGTGTAAGCCAGAATTTGTTTTATGCAATCGCCATTGGTTTCAATACAGTAAGACTTAAAGTAAGACTAAAACTTTCAGTATATTTACATTGTATACCCAATTGACAATGGGGAAATTGTTATTCATTACAAAATAACACATTTAGTGTTACTATACAAAAAACTTGATTTGATGGCACAAAAATATTGTATAAAGTAATTTTCAATTATGACAATTACCCCCTACACTCAAGTATTTGGTGCACAAAAAACAGCTTCATCCTCTCTTGTCACCACTTACACTGATTTAACAACAGGTTTATAGGCTGATTTTCCAGTCACATATTCAAGAAACCAGCAAATGCCGCTTATAATTTGTTGAATGGTACCACTGTCAAGTTATCAGCAGGTACAACGTTACTTGTAGGAAGAACTTTGTTCAAAAATCCAAAAGGCTTCACAATACAAACAGGACACAAAGGCCCATTCACAGATGTTGCAAAAAAAAAAAAAAAGGAAATAAAAGAGCAATAGGAACATTCGGATACTTCCATCCTGAGTTATGGTGCATGATGGTGCAATATATTTTTTTCTTTTCTTGAGTTTCTCACAGTGCTTGCATGTGACCTGCGATGTGTGCCAATCCATAGAAATAAATCTTCAATGAGCCTTTATGTTTTTCTACATGAATTTGCTAGAATGTTGAAATGCACCAACCGCAATGTTTTGTGTATTTTATGAGATTTTAGGGGAAGTCTGGCATTTTGTGCATTTTGTCCTTAAGTCCCCCTGTGGTGAAAATCAAGCTTTTAATGTGTTTTTAATATGCTTTAAGACAAACCATGTGCAAATTCATAAGTCGACACCATTGCTGAGTATCTCCTCCTTAAAACTGCAGTGAATCAAAGACAGTCTCAAAAACACGGTTTGAAATCGCTGGTGTTTCTGATGTCACAAACTACCTTGTAACCAATCAGATCAATGTGTGATCGTCAACGAGTGGATCTCTGCGCTGGAGTGAGTGAGTGGAGGCGGGGCTCATTTGCATATTCATAGAACCACGTATACTAAATGAGGCAATGGTGTAGAGTTATATTCAAGCTATTTTAAGGCATGAAGAGGTTTTTTTAAGGAAAAAAGTTTAAATATGTAATTTTGGTGATTAAAGATGAGTTTTATGGGATATAATTATTGACTAAAGGGGGCCTTTAGTCATTGGTTTCAATACATTCGATACTCAGCAACTTAAAGTATGTTTCCATAGTATACTCTAGTTTTTTTCTTGACATGACCCTGTAAGAGCACAAGTCTTAGATGGATGTTAGCGCAACAGGACGGCTGGTCCCGTTCCAGCAGAACACAAACGCCCCCGTCCCTTTACACTCCGGCATCGTGGGGTGATACATCTTTCCGGACATGAGAACAATGCCTGCGAGCTCTAATTCTTCATGACAGCACTGTAAATGGGCCACAGATATGGCTGCTGTTATGAGAGCAACCATTTGCATTTAGATGGAAAAAAAAGAAATGAGGTTAGTTTGAGAACAACAGATGTCAAACGGTCAGTCAAGAAACTAACTATATATATTCTTGAGGAAGTTTGGGGTCAGAAGGATTTTACGTTTTTAATGTTTTTGAAAGAAGTTAAGAAATTAAAAGTTTAAGCCAGTAGTACTGGCTGATTTTTATTTTGTACTCATGCATAATTGCTCTTAACTTTAAATATTTCAGTAAGCTAATTTATACATTTAACTTAAAATGATCATGTAATCTCAATTTATTTAGGACAATAAACAAATACCTGTTTTCACACCAAGTTCATGCTCCACTCGTCACCATGATGCAACCCCCCCCCCCCCCCCCCCAAAAAAAAAAACCCCAACATAACAGAAACTCTTCTAAATTAGCATAGTAAAACAGTAAACGATATACTAAATCTCCCACTCAATATTAATCTTGCACCAAAAACATTATATAAACTTAATTTTAGTGGCATGGCAAATCATGCTGGGAAATAGAAATCCCAGCCCAGTTTCAGTTTGTCTAAATTAAAAGAAACAAGTTCATAAAACTCAAAACGATGAAACAATTCAGATTACTGAAAATGTGTCAGTTTTGTTCTAAGTTCTAAATACTCATAAAAGTTAATTTGATTGAAGTAATTTGTTGAATTTAAGTTTATCCTACTCAATCCAATTAATTATTTTGGGCATAGAGTTTAACTTTAGTGTCCTCAAGAAACATTTATTATTATCATCAACACTGAAAACAGTTGTGCTGATTAATATTTTTGTGGAAACTGTGATACATTTTCCCCAGGATTCTTTAATGAATAATGTTCAAAAGAACAGTGCTTATTTAAAATAGAAATTTTCTATTACAATATAAATGTCTTAATCAATTTAATGCTTCCTTGATAAATATAAGTATTCATTTCTTTAAAATGAGTACCAAAATTTAGTGTTCGTGCTGACAATTTTTAATATTTTCAGCCCCCAAATGATCTGAATCATACTTCACATTCATACGGTTTCTTTTTGTCCCAGTAGAAATGCATTTAAATGGTGTTAAACATGAGCGCGCTGAAAAACAGATGTTTTTGCACAGTGATTTTCTCCAGTGAATCTCGATCAGAGTTCAGGGAAGTAAACGGGAGAGTAAAAAAAAAACCTTCATGAATAATGCAGCATGTCGCTCGGTGTAAATGCTACTTTATAATAAACTGTGATATCTGAAATGTTGCGGCTGCAGGAATATGACAGCGAGAGAGCTCAGGGTAATTATTTTAACCCGGCTCAGACTGCTTGCACTGCACAAATCCTCCAATAGACAGACAACAACAACAACAACAACAAATCTAAATGCAGCTTCTCTGTCGGTTTGTGAGAATGAATAGAGCGGCTGTCTGGAATTTGCATGTAATGACTTATTTGCTTTCAGTTATTGTAAGAAAGAGAATTATACGGTATTAATACCTTTAATTTATGAATATACAAATAAATCCCTAGAGAAATTACATTTAGATGCCTGTATCATCAAACGTTATGAGTTATTATGCAGGTATCTGCTGTAAACATGTCAACAGTTTAACTGAACTAACTGTTCTAGCGCCTCGTGTGGCCATGCTAAGAATGCAGTACTTGCTTTGTTTGAACAGTGGTTCGTGAAAAAACAAGCTTGTGTGGATACAACAATTTGCATTCATGTACTCAAATGCAAAGTTGTGTTTTGAGTGTTTGCACAAAGGAGATTTAAGAACTACAGCAGAGCATCTTGAGACAAAACAACGGCACTGACATATTTTAAAGGGGAAATATCATGAAAATCGGACTTTTTCCGTGTTTAAGTGCTATAATCGGGTTCCTGGTGCATCTACCAACCCGGAAAACGTAAAAAGTGACAACGCAGTAACTTTGTTTTGGTAAGCCTTTCTCTGCAAGCTTAATCTGCACGTTTCCACCCACGACGCTGCCATTTGGTTTTCGCAGGCAAAAGTTCGAGAAAGAGTTCACCTCCTCAAGAATGTAACTACACGTCGGACCACAAGTTCTGTGATTGGTCAGCTTGGTAGCATCGAGTTTCCTCCTACGGATTTCCGCCGTGTTCTTCTGCACCGCCCGCCATTTTTAAATTCAGAAGTTCAGTGAAAGTTCAGTGAAGAAACACGGAAATGGACCAAGTGACCGAGCGATTGGTTGAAGAGGTGCGGAAACACAGCCATCGGTATTAGTGATGCGCGGGTCGACTCGAAACCCGCGGACCCCGCGGGTAACCCGCGGGTCGGGTTGGGGCGGGTAAAGAAATTGTCACTTTATTTGCGGGGCGGGTTGGGGCGGGTCATTAGTTTTTTGTTTTTTAAATCCATGTATGTTGCTTGTAATTTCCAGCCTATATTAAATATTCGGGAATATCTATTTTCATATTTTATTAGGTTATTTGAATACGAATGCCGTAGTAACGTAACTTGCGTGAGGTTCCCAAAGCTTTGGCGTCACGTGACACGTCTCAAAAGTGGCGCGCCAAGCAGCTGCGCAGCTCCCGCCGCCAGCCACAACAACAACAACGGAGAAATAAAAGTGAAAATGGAAGACGAGGTGCGGGAGAAATTAAGGTCGGGAATTTACATGATTAAAAGAAAAAAAAGGTCAGGCTGCTAAATCTAATGTTTGGGAGCGGTTCTCAGAAGTAGGCCTAGTTGCAGCAGGACACAACAGTAGTATCGGCTACCTGAAGTGCAACTCGTGTGAAAAATATACAAGCAGTAACGTTAGCGCCACAAAACGGGCACTTCCAGCATGTCAAGACATATTTGTGGGGGGGTCTAAGAAATAAAAAATGGTTCAGCCTATTAGATGAATACAAACGCTGCTTTGTAAATGTTGAAAATGTTTATTAGTATCTTATTAATCTGACCTGATTTATGGTTCATATTCATAATCGTCTGTTGTTGCTTACTGGGCGATGTTTCCAAGCACTTTCAGGCTGAAATAAAGGCTGTTTTCATTTACATTACAATGCCTAGTACATGTCTATTTAACGGTCGCGGGTGCGGTGCGGTGCGGGGCGGGGCGGGTTGTAAAAATAGATACAGTGGTGCGGCCAAATAATTTCATAAAAGGGGGACCCGCGGGTTTGAAAAAAAGCCGACCTGCGCATCACTAATCAGTATGCTCTCTTTCAGTCGCCATTGCTTGTAGTAGCCTAAACTCAAAACAGCCGCGAGGAATCTAAACACAGTGGAACATTAAAACCCTCCCCCGCCAACTAGTGTTTCAGCGCTGTAACTGCAGAGCAACACAGACATAACGCAGAAGCATAAATGCTCACGACGGCGTTGCCTACGACGTACACTACGGCGTACACTCGATGCAGAAGTATAAATTGGCCTTAAGGCTGCACTCGCTACTGGTTATTTCTGAGATTTTGGATGAGTGAGATTCACTTGTTTTGTTATTGCTGGAGTAACCGAAGCTCGTGTAAACGATCAGCAGCTCATTTGCATTTAAAGGGACGCACACAATAACAGCGCGTTTTTGCACACACCCAACAAGAGGCACATTTGACAAGCTATAATAAATGATCTGGGGGGAATTTTGAGCTGAAATTTCACAGACACATTCTGGAGACATAATAGATTTATATTACATCTTGTGATATGCAGGTGAGTAAATATTGACAGAATTTACATTTGACATGAATTTACATTTCTATTGGTTCCCAGGGCATTGTGGCTCCTGTGGGTTTGGCAATCGAGATGAGAAACGAAATGTGCAGCTGGGAACTTCTGAGGGGCTTAAGGAGGAATCGATTCTTCACCTCAGAAGGAGAAAATGCAATCGACAGTCCTGTGAGAGTCTGAGGGATTCAACTTTACCCTTCGCCGCTGAGGGAGATCTCAGGTCAGAGTATTGAAACGTTAATCTGTGCTTCACTTCAAATTCGGTTGAATTGAGTCCATTTTCAATGTCAGTCTGCTCTTGATCTATAGCCTAAACTTACCCAAATTTAACATGGTAAAAATGTTTTAACACGTAGGCTATTGTTACTTTAGAAATGCTGTTGATTTGATTAATTCCACAAAAAATAAGAAGATATTGTAATGACAAATTGGGGGGGCATGGAAAAAATGTTATTCGGCACAAAATACCACACGAATTATTACTATTGCAAAAACTGTATTGATTTGGTTAATGCCATTAAAAAAAGAAAATAGCTTAATAAAAACAGAAAAAAGACAACCATTAATATTTGGTACAAAATACCACAATTATAGTTACTATAGAAAAACTGTTTTTATTTGGTTAATACCATTAAATAAAAACAAGAAAATAATGTAATAAAAATGAAAATTTACAAAAATGACTATGGTGAAAAATGTTATTCAGTGCAGAATAGCACACTTATTACTATTGGGGAAAACTACATTCATTTGGTCAATGCCATTAAAATGAATAAGATTATGTAATAAAACGTTTTTTGGGAAAATGACAAAAATGACCATGGTAAAAATGCACAAAATACCACAATTGTTGTTACTTTTGAAAAACTGATTTAGTTAATGTAAAAAAAAGACAAAAAATGTTGGGAAAAAAAGGCAATTACCATGCATGGTCAAAATGTTATTCAGTACAAACTGTATTGTTACTATACAAAAAACTGTTGATTCTGTAAATGGCACAAGAAAACAGGAAAAATTGTCATTTAAAAATGAAATAAATGACAGAAATTTATGAATGCTTAAATAGTTACATCAGTGTTTTATTATGATTTTACTGCTGGAACAAAATAGCTGTTTTTAAACTATGTTTACCATGGTACATTTGTGTTAGGTTATTTCAGCCTGGTGTTCACTCTATATATTTCTTCACAGATGCATTAATATAAAAGTGGCTTACAAAAAAAAACATTTCGTTTCGGAGACAATTACATTTCATAAATGAAAGGAAACTAAAGTGCTCCTATAAGAATAAACTCAATAAAACTCACCTTTTAACATTGCATCTTATGAGACTTTTGAGACATTTGGGCTTCCCATAAAAAGTTATTGTTATTGAATTATTAATTTTAAAAGCCATATATGACAGTGATAAAGCCCTGCTGGACTGTCAACAGTGAGTTGTTCACATTCAGAATCAGATGGAGAAAGTGCTTTGGGTGAACATGGTGAGTTAATTCACATTTATTACAACTGTATTGAGACCAAACCTCAGGCTTTCATAAAATAAAAGTTTTGATTATAAGTGCATTTCATGCATTCACAATAAGTTCACCCCACCCCTTCCTTTTGCTGTAAATAAGTCTGAATTTATTCACTAAATGCAAATATCCCCTTCAGCATATCAAATGTTGTCAAAGAAACGTCTACGGTTACGTATGTAACCCTCGTTCCCTGAGTAGGGAACGGAGACGTTACGTCGGATGACGACGAAATGGGGTTTCGCTTAGAAAGCCTATCAACTTCGAGTATTACAAAACGAGCCAATGGCAAAGAAATGCCATGGGTCTGCGGAATTTGCATGACGTAACTCCGCCCCACCTCGTGGGTATAAAAGGAGGAAGTCCGCAACAGCAGTTTATGTTTCTTCGCTGAGGAGCCAAGACTGAGCTCAGGCGATCCCCGCGGTACAGCGGAAAGTGGCAGGCAGACGTAACGTCTCCGTTCCCTACTCAGGGAACGAGGGTTACATACGTAACCGTAGACGTTCCCTTTCGTTGTCACTCCGAGTTACGTCGGATGACGACGAAATGGGGTTACTAGTCTAATCACGCCACCTTCTCAGCTGTCTTCCAGTGCCCTGCGTAAATCAAGATCCCTGTCATAGACTGGACGAAGGACTCCATTTCACACAGGAATACCAAGGTACACTGGGAAGCATATCCCAAGCTAGGGGAAGTATGCAATTAATGCCAACCCGGAGGGGGGGGGACTTAGAGAATACACATATGACCCGAAGGAAACATATGGAGAACACTGGGGTGTCCAGCCGCAGGTGGAATATTTCAACCCCAGGGGTGGCAAGGTGGCTTGCCAAGGGAAAGACACATGCTCAGAGAGGCTTACAGTGGAAATACACATGTGGGGGTCGCTCAGGGGAGGGACCATGCACACGGGAGGCACCTAGCCGACGCGCAGGCAATAGACACTGGCGCCGACGTCAGGAGTGCTGGAGGAACTCAGGGCTTTCGGGAAGCTCACCTGAGGAGAATATCGCACGTATCCAGTCCGTGGAGTGGAATGGCGAGCAAGCGAAGACACCTGAGCGGGTCCGGTACTAGCTAGTTGAAGCGAGTACATGAGAGGACACTGGCTCCACTCGGAGATTATAGAATCTGGCGAATGTGTTAGGTGTCGCCCAGCCTGCAGCTCTGCAGATGTCTGTTAGCGAGGCGCCATGCGCTAGAGCCCAAGAGGATGCCACACTCCGGGTGGAGTGAGCCGTCACACCAAGGGGGCACGGTCGACCTTGCTGCTGGTAAGCCAAGGCAATGGCGTCCACTATCCAGTGAGACAACCTTTGCTTGGAGAGAGCCTTTCCCTTCAGCTTCCCACCATAACAGACAAAGAGCTGGTCTGAGGTCCTGAAACACTGCGTCCTGTCTACATAGGCGCGAAGAGCGCGTACTGGACAGAGCAGTGCCAAGGCTGGGTCTGCCTCCTCCGGGGGCAGCGCTTGCAGGTTCACCACCTGGTCCCGAAAGGGAGTGGTAGGAACCTTGGGCACATATCCGGGCCGGGGTCTCAGGATCACGTGAGAGAAAGCCGGACCGAATTCCAGGCACGCTTCGTCGACGGAGAATGCGTGCAGGTCCCCTACCCTCTTGATGGAGGCCAGTGCAACCAGGAGCGCTGTCTTCATTGACAGGAACTTAAGCTCAACTGATTGCAGGGGCTCAAAGGGAGCACTCTTCAGGGCAGTTAGAACCACTGAGAGGTCCCAAGAGGGAACGAGAGGAGGACGAGGAGGATTTAGTCTCCTCGCTCCTCTCAGGAACCTGATGACCAGGTCGTGCTTCCCTACCGACTTACCTTCGACTAGGTCATGGTGTGCGGCAATGGCGGCAACATAGACCTTAAGGGTGGAGGGAGACAGCCTTCGCTCCAACCCTTGCTGAAGGAAGGAAAGCACAACGCTGATCGAGCATCTCCGGGGGTCTTCTCGGTGAGAAGAGCACCAGTCGACGAAGAGGTTCCACTTCAACGCGTAGACGTGTCTCGTGGACGACGCTCTAGCGGAAGTGATGGTAGCCGCCACCGCTGGTGGAAGGGTACTCAAACCTACCTCGAGCCGTCCAGGAGCCACACGTGGAGGCTCCAGAGATCGGGGCGAGGGTGCCACAGGGTGCCCCGTCCCTGAGAAAGAAGGTCCTTCCTCAGAGGAATGGGCCAGGGAGGTGCTGTCGCGAGGAGTGCAAGTTCGGGGAACCAGGTCCGGCCGGGCCAATACGGCGCGACCAAAATGACCTGCTCCTCGTCCTCCCTGACCTTGCGCAAGGTCTGCGCAAGAAGGCTCACTGGGGGAAACGCATATTTGCGGCCCGGCGGCCAGCTGTGCGCCAGTGCATCCGTGCCGAGCGTGCCCTCGGTCAGGGAAAAATACAGGGCGCAATGGGTCGAGTCGTGAGAGGCAAACAGATCTATCTGTGCGTCCCCGAACTGGTCCCAAATCAGCTGAACCGACTGGGGATGGAGTCGCCATTCTCCAGGGAGGGGCTGAAGCCGTGAGAGCTCGTCGGCTGCACAGTTCAGGGCTCCGGGAATGAAGATGGCTCGAAGCGACCTCAGATGCTTCTGACTCCATAAAAGGAGGTGGCGGGCGAGTTGTGACATACGGCGGGAGCGTAGACCACCTTGATGGTTGATGTACGCTACAGTAGCGGTATTGTCTGAGCGGACTAGTACGTGTTGACCCCTGAGCAACGCCCGGAAGCGGTGCAGGGCAAGGCGTACTGCCAACAACTCGAGGCAATTGACATGCCATAGCCGCTGGGGTCCTGTCCAGGAGCCCGCAGCAGCATGTCCATTGCACATGGCGCCCCAGCCCGTGGTGGAGGCATCCGTGGAGACCACAACATGCCGGGAAACTCGTTCCAGGGGGACACCCGCCCTGAGAAAACTGAGGTTCGACCACGGGGTGAGGAACTGACGGCAGGTCGGAGTAACTGGTACCCGGAGCGTGCCTTGATGCCATGCCCACCTCGGGACTCGGTCGCGAAGCCAAAGCTGAAGCGGTCTCATATGAAGCAATCCGAGCGGCGTGACCGCGGCTGCAGATGCCATATGCCCCAGGAGCCTCTGAAAATGTTTCAGTGGAACCGCACTCTTGCTCCTGAGATGTCTCAGGCAAGTCAGCAGTGACTGCGCGCGCTCGCTCGTAAGCTGCGCGGACATGGCGACCGAGTCGATGTCCATACCGAGAAAAGAGATCCTCTGCACGGGGCAAAGTTTGCTCTTCTCCCAGTTGACCCGAAGGCCCAGACGAGCTAGGTGCCGGAGCACTAGGTCCCTGTGTTCGCAAACCTGGTCTCGAGAGTGAGCTAGGATCAGCCAGTCGTCGATATAACTCAGGATGCGAACCCCGTGTTCCCGAAGGGGAACAAGGGCAGCCTCGACAACCTTCGTGAAGGTGCGAGGAGACAGGGCTAGCCCGAAAGGGAGAACCGCGTACTGGTATGCCTGCCCCTCGAAAGCAAACCGTAGGAACGGTCTGTGTCGAGGAAGAATGGAGACATGAAAGTAGGCGTCCTTCAGGTCGATCGCTGCAAACCAATCCTGGGGCCGCACGCATTCGAGAACGCGTTTGGCGGAGAGCATCTTGAACGGCAGCCTGTGAAGGGAGCGGTTCAGCACGCGCAAGTCCAGGATTGGCCGTAACCCACCGGTTTTCTTGGGGACAATGAAGTAGGGGCTGTAGAACCCGGACCTCATCTCGGCTGGAGGGACAGTCTCGATTGCACCCTTCGCCAGCAGGGTGGCAATCTCTGCTCTCATGATGGGGGCATTGCCACCGACCAAAGTGGAGCGGACTCCCCTGAAGCGGGGAGGAGACCGTGCGAACTGAATCGCATAGCCGAACCTGATGGTGCGCGCGATCCAGCGGGACAGACGGGGAAGCTCTAACCAGGCTCCCAGGAACTGAACCAGCGGGATCAAGCGGGCAACAGGCGTCCCCCCGGAGGGGCAGCGAAGCGGAGTAACTGGCCCAGACGTGGACGGCATAGCGGCCCGGTGTGGGGGCACAGTTAACAACCGCGCCCTGACAGAGGGGGCCAGGGGAGGACCAGACTGGTCGTCCCGCGGGGGCCTGCTCTGCCAGGGGTCTGGCGACAGAGGGGGACAGGGGGAGCGCGGTCCGTGGACGGCACGCCCTGTCAACCGCCTCTGGGACAGAGGGGGGCGAGGAGAGCACGGCTTGTGGGCGGCGCTCTGTGTCGCCCGAGAACTCTGTGGGCTCAGGGAAGAGAGGATCGTTTCTGTCTTTAACCACTTTAGGGTGCTGCCCACCCGTGGGTGAGCAGCGGGGAGCGGAGAACAAAAGATTCTCCCCCGGCCCTCCACCGGGGGAAGGAGTGGTCCTGCTACCATCTCCTGAAAAACGACCATCTTCCCTGAGCAGCCCGTCTCAGGAGCGCCGCTTGGCCCGGCGTTTAGCGGGGGGCGGGGCGGGAGAGGGCTGTGGCGCCTTCTTACGGCTTCCTCCGCGACCGGCCCGGGGTGGAGGCTGCTGCGTGGGCCGGGCGGGAGGGGGGGGAGCCGCAGGAGGGCGCCCTCGGCGGGAAACAGGACGAGGCGTCTGCCCGGTCGGCTGGGTGGAGGCAGCAGCTGGCCGGCGGGGCAGGATGTGTTTGATGGCCTCGGTCTGTTTCTGGGCGGTTGAAAACTGTTGGGCAAAATCTTCAACCGCACCGCCGAAGAGG
Source organism: Gila orcuttii (assembly GCA_026230005.1). Classification (NCBI taxonomy): domain Eukaryota; kingdom Metazoa; phylum Chordata; class Actinopteri; order Cypriniformes; family Leuciscidae; genus Gila; species Gila orcuttii. The sequence goes on from JAPDVR010000003.1 coordinate 49,703,753, forward strand.
CCGGCCTGGGACAAGGGGGCGTTAAGCAGACGGGTCCGCTCCGCGTCCCGCATGTCGGCCAGGTTCAGCCAGAGGTGTCTCTCCTGGACCACGGCTGTGGACATCACCAGACCCAGGGAGCGCGCGGTAACCTTCGTCGCCCGGAGAGCAAGGTCGGTCGCGGCGCGCAGCTCATTGAAGAGCCCTGGGTCTGTCCTACCCTCGTGCATGTCTCTGAGCATCTGGGCCTGGTAGACCTGCAGAGTGGCCATAGCATGCAGTGACGCAGCCGCCTGTCCCGCCGCTCTGTAAGACTTCGCCACCAAGGTCGACGAAAATCTACAGGCTTTGGATGGGTGCTTAGGCTCGCCACGAGAAGAAGCACTCTGAGGACATAGTTGCATGGCAACAGAGCGTTCAACCGGGGGGAGCCCAGTGTACCCACGGGCGGCTGCATCATCGAGGGGAGGAAAGGCGGATGAGGTCACCGAGCGGTCACGGGAAGACAACGGGGTCTTCCAGGACTTCGAGATCTCATCATGCACATCCGGGAAGAAAGGTATTGGGGTTTGCCGAGGACGAGGGTCGGCGGCCTTACCCAAAAACCAATCGTCCAGCCGCGAGCGCTCAGGACAGGGTGGAGGCCTCCACTCAAGCCCGATGCTCGCGGCTGCCCGGGAAAGCATGGCCGTCATCTCCGGATCAGACTCGAGCACAGCCGTATGCACACCGGAAGGTGGCAGCTGTGACGAGTCCTCACTTCCAGAAGAATCAAACCCACCTAGTGATGCAGCAACAGACATGGCATCATCCTCTGTAGCTTCAACCGAAACACGCGGGCCACCAGAGGGTAGACCCGGGGGGATCGGCAGTTCGCTAGCGGGCACCGTCATTAAAGAGGGGGGCTGGGGTCGCGGACACATAGTCGGCGCCTTGTTCCAGACCGTCACCCTCAGGTCACCCTGGCCACCAGCCGCAGGGCGGGGGGTGGATGAGGGGACTCTCACTCTTGCGAGTTCACTGAGTCTCGACCGTAATGACGCGATGGTCATGTTCCCACAGAGAGAACATGAGTCATCCACGAGCGCTGCTCTAGCATGATCAATGCCCAAACATACCAAGCAGCGCTCGTGCCCATCAGAGTCCGATACCAATCTGCCGCAACCAGAAGTACACGGGCGAGGCATCTTTAAAAAGACGTGCCGCGTGTAAGCTCTTTTAGTGAGAAAACTCAAGTGTTGAAGCGCCCGGGGAGAAACGCGCCGACTGGCAAATCACTGCAGCAGATCAGCAGGAAGCACGCTCTCGCCGTAGATCGCCGTCACACCAACACTCGAGGCACTCGTTTGTGAAGCTGACAATTCAGAGATGGCTTGTGGAGAGAAGAATAAACTTGGCTCCGAAGCGAAAACATAAACTGCTGTTGCGGACTTCCTCCTTTTATACCCACGAGGTGGGGCGGAGTTACGTCATGCAAATTCCGCAGACCCATGGCATTTCTTTGCCATTGGCTCGTTTTGTAATACTCGAAGTTGATAGGCTTTCTAAGCGAAACCCCATTTCGTCGTCATCCGACGTAACTCGGAGTGACAACGAAAGGGAACTGTAGATTTTGTGCAAATTATCAATTAGCAGCTTAAAAATATAAATTTGTTGCTAAATATCAATTAGCATCTCTTATTTGTAAGTCACTTTGGATAAAAGCATCTGCTAAATGATTGACCGTACATGTACATATAATTTGTCTTCATTCTTGTTTAATATGTAATGTGAACTCTTTGCCTCTGATGAAAGAAACTGCTTGCAAAACAAAGATGTTGGTGTTTAGTCGACAACTGCAAAAATATAACATCATAAAGTCCATAATCTTAAAACAGAAATTATTAATTCATGCTAGAATGCATGCTGGGAGTTTGCAAAGCCTTAAGACAAAAAGCAACTTTTTAATTAATTTGTTTATTTGGACTCTGTAAGGCTAGTTGAGATGATATTTGGGGGAATATAGTTGATCTAATGTGTTTGTGTAATATAGATTCATAGTCATAATTTGTTGTTATCTGTGATTCAAAATGGCCTGCATGTTTAATTAGATTTTAATCTCTTTGCAATTGCGTGCAATTGCTTTTTTTACAGAAGAACTTTAAAAAATATATATATTATTATACTTCTGTTGCAAGCAGCACAATAAGCCTCTTAATATTGTGCAATACAGTGATTTTACCACAGTAAAGGAAAACTCAACTTAAGAATACACCCTTTTCCACCATGGTAAAATCAATGTAAAGGAGTGAAATGTTGTTGATTTTCTTGTTTTCCTGTTGCTCTGAATGTCAACATCGCTGCTGTAATTCTCTCTCCCCCACAGAAAGGGAGTCTTGTTCTGGATCTTTGGCCCCATAACTCTTCCTTATTACTTTGGCTGACTTTACCGCGGTAAGCGCTGACAGGGGCCTTTGTGCTCTTAGAGGAACGACGTATATTACAGGAGTCAATGGGTTCAGATCCGGCTTGAGATGCTGGATGCGGAGGGCAGACGCAGTGCAGAGGATTCAAAAGCTTCACAGTTTTCATGTCTTTACAGGTGAAGCTTTTAGGATGCTCAGATAGTTTGTGCTGTGCTGTTTAAGGTTAAGAGTCAGTCACTGGTAGTTTCACCTCCTGAAGAATGAAACTGTGACTCTGAGGCTCTTTTTACACCTGGTGTTAAGATGTGATTTGTTCGATCGGATCACAAGTGGACGAGGGAGACATATTCCCGTTTACACCTGCGGGCTGGGTCCCAAACCTCATACTCTCTTGAGTAAGTACTTATTTTGAATAAGTAATTACTTCATGACGGCTTATAAAGCCCATTCTATATAGTATGAATGTAATCCGGATGTACATTCGCCATGTTGTCATGATCATGTGACCTACCAGTGTTCTGGATTGACTTCACTGTCATTCACAAATCCTCTCCCGTGGCTTCATGGGATAGTAAAGTGTCCATGGTATCATCCAGGTAATTTTTGCCTACTCTGTGAATTCGGACATACTTTTTTTTTGTCACATACTGTTGTTCGCCTGTATATTAGGGAAGTTTGCGATTTCGAATGCAGCACATGAACATCTCAGAACCGTCTATTTGATGTCTGCATTTACATCTGCAAGATGTATTTTTTAGAGTGTTTGCTCATCTGAAATACGTCTCCTGTCAGATGTCATATAGACATCTAGAAGATGTCTGTAAGATGTTTCTGGTGTAGAATGTATGTAAAACAGCTCTTTCTAAGATGTTTATTAGATGTACACAGCAGATGTTTTCCAGATCTTTAGCAGACATCTTACAGACACACCTGTGCTATCTGGGTTCTGTCCTGATTTCTTCAAGTGGCTCACACAATTAACATATTAATGTGTGTCGTAGACGACAGAAAACCATATGGAGAGCATCAGCTTTAGTTTCTGCTCTGACAGACACAAGACCAGCCGAACGCTGTGAGTGTGTGTTAGAAATCAGGAATGGAGAGAGAACATTGTGCTTGGTATGTTTTTCAACTCAATCCAAACTTGGGTCTCCAGCCGACAAAGTTTAAATCCCGTCTGGCTAGTGCGCTTCCCATAATGTTTACTCATTAGATCAGTAGGCGGAGAGAAGACGATCTTCTGTGGCTGTTTGAACACATTCGATCACATGAGTGTTTACACTACGAAAGCAATCCGGTCGAATGTGTTTACCACTATCTCTGGAAGTGCTGGAAAGTGGACAAGCTCAAAACGCTTTAGACGCCGTTTACACCTGTATTTAGTGTCGTCCACTTGTGATCCGATTAACCAAAACGCATCTTAATACCAGGTGTAAACAGGGCCTTATGCTTTCAGAACATTGATCTGTTTGATTGTCGCGTCCACTTCTGGCTCAACCAATGACGTGAGTTTGGAGGCGGGACTATCTGTTTATAACCATTACCATTAATATGTTTTTTATGTTTTTTGTCAAAATATCAATAAAAAACAAATATTTGTACAGTTCAGTTTAATGTTTCAGGCTGCAGGCTATGTTTCCATTTGCCTATTTTTATGTGCATTTTGATATATCACATAAAACCTTCAGGATGGAAACAGAAATGGAAAGATGTGCATAAATTCAAAAAATGAGCATAAAAAAAGTATGCGCTCAATTGAAGCGGATGCATTTTTTATCCGATAAGACATAAACTAGGATGGAAACACATTTACTGAATAAATCCCTCGATGTGCAAAATAAAACTAATGTAACTTTGCCTCAACAAAGGATGTGATTGGATAACTGGACTAACCAGTGGACCAATCGCATTACAGCATCTCAACATCATGTTGGTTTGGTCGTTCAAAAAATGTTTGAGTCAAAGTCTGAAACACCAGCGTCTGAACGCAAGGTATGACAGTGTTTATTGATTTTCATCTGCGCGTTCTGAAGCGCAAGTCATTTATAATAGAGGAAAATAGAGCCACAGTTTCTTCCCCGATTGCAGTAACTTCCATTTTTATCACAGATATGTTGCACCAATTTCCCAGGAAGTGACGATTTTATTCTCTTGAACACCTGGGCTGGAAACGCTGCTTTATTCACAAATATTTTCTGCATAAGTTAAATCTGTAACTTTGAATGGAAACTAATGAAATATGAGCCTCCAAGGCAGCAAAACAACTGTACTTTAAGTAAAACTAGACCTACAGACAGACAAACCCTGCATGTGAATGTGAGTTTTATGGTGATAAACGTTTCATCAAGGCAGAACAAAGAGAGCCGGCCCAGACAGCAACATAGTGGCAGCCCAGATCCGGCCCACATCTGGTACGTGTTGAATCCACATGTTCCAGATGTGGCCCGGATCTGGGCCCAAACTATGTGTATCTGGGGGTGCAATGAAGAAAAACTTCACTTTAACTTCACGCCACTAGAATGCAAAGCACACACAGATTCACTGTAAAACATATTTAAATAATCAAAGGACATATTTACACAGATTTCATAGCCTGGTTAAAACCAGACCATTCTCAGTTGTAACTGAGTTAGGGTCTGGCAAAGCGTCATAGACAAATCATTTCCAGAGGGGCGTCACCAGCGGGCGTCGCGGATAGACCTAAAACCAATCAGAGCGATGAAGGAGATGACGTATGCAGAGCGGCGGAGAAACATCTCCGCGAGTGTTGTTCTTTGCTCGGTTTTTAACAAAAAGGAAACGTTCAAATCGCTTAAAACAGATTGTGTGTGATGTTCGACGGCGGAATCCATCTTTGTAATGTAGGCTACAAAATCTGCTTCAAAATCCCAGCGCTATCGTCATCGTGTAAAGCCCGCCCCAACGTTTCTGATTGGTGCCGCGATTTCGACGGATTGGAAATGGGTTTGAATGAGCTCTTTGCCAGACTAACTTTCAGAGCAAATCTAAATTTGCCGGAAGTTGTCTGGGTTTTCCCAGGCAACAGATTTCAGAAAACAGCACTGAAATGTAGTGTTTAAAGGGGCTGTGTGATGAGAAATCTAATGTTGCCTCACCTTATGAAATAAAAGTTTATTGTGCTAAGATATATCATATATTATAAATCTGTAAAAAAAAAAAAAAATGGTGTTAAACATTTGTGGTTACAGTGTTTACATGAAAGACTTAGAGGCAAATAAATAAATAATTTATTGAAATATTACTATATTTGTGCAAAAAAACAATTTGACAAACATCAATAAACCTCTGAGGAAAAAAAGTATGGCTCATATTATTTCTGACGTCACAGACAGAGAAGGAACAGTCTGTGCTTTAATTCAGTCTTCTAAGCCCTGTTCTCTTGAAAACTTGCTTTCACTGGAAATATTATTGAGTACAAACATGTCCGTTTTGAAATGATCTTCCTTAATGAAATCAGTGTGTTGAACACCCAGTGTTTGTTCTCTCTCTCTCTCTCTCTCTCTCTCTCTCTCTCTCTCTCTCTCTCTCTCTCTCTCTCTCTCTCTCTCTCTCTCTGTAAAGTCAAATGTCTCTGACTCACTGTGTTTCTCTAGCGCAGGTTTTCATATGTGCATGTTAACTAATTACCTAAACAGACTCAAAAGTTTTCTGTTTGATCAGAGATGATGAGCTGTTTACTCACGACATCCTCACAGCACACAATAATTATGAAATAAACATCGTAATATCCTGCAAGATGCGCCATCGACTCAGTTTTTGATGTCTGTTGTTTCTGAAACCTGAGATGAGAGCAATCTGTCGGAGAAAACATCTGAAACACCATTCAAATATTAATGAATCTGCGGAGAATGGATGGATTAACTTTTTGTTTATGGTGAAAATGTGTTGTATGCAGTTTTTCCAGAGATGCCCTCTGACTGTCAATTATTTTGCATGTTTAAGGTCTTGGTGAAGGCAAACCTATTGAAGCTTGTTTCCGCATTTTAAAAGATAATTGCGACTTTTTATCTCACAATTGACTTTATTTCTCAGAATTGCAAGTTATAAAGTCAGAATTGCGTGATATAAAGTCGCAATTGTGTGTTATTGCAAGATATAACTACCATATGCGAGATATAAACTCGCAATACTGATTTTTTTTATTGCAATTGCAATTGCGAGTTTATATCTCGCAGTTCTGACACCTTTTCTCAGAATTGTGAGATATAAACTCGCAATTGCGAGTTATAAAGTCCAATTCAAAGGAAAAAAAGACTGACTTTTGTAGCATCTGGACCAATCTGACACACAAATAATTCATTATATTTAATGAATAATCCAGCAAACTCACTCTCCCAACAAAGGTCTATGAAACTTACACCCAAAACGGTAACTAGCATCCCAAATGAAGCCAACACACTGGCAGAACCCAGTGTCCTGTTACACACAGAGAAAACATTTGTAAAAAATTTTACCTTTAGGGGTACAACAGCTTATCACTGGGGCAGTCCCATTAAAAGGACATCTTTGTACTTTTTTTACCACAAAAATGTTCATAGGTAGTACCTTAAGATACGTACTCTATTTGTACTCTAATGTACTAAAATGCACCTTTAAGAAGTAAAAAATATGTCCTTTTAAAGATACTGCCTCAGTTGCCACACAGTCACACCTGACACCAGTGCTCCCACTATAATCCTCCCTCCTTTAACTAGTAGGCTAATGAAAATGTAATTCCTGATATCAGAAATAGACATATTTTATATTAATATCAATAATTCACATTTTAAATAGTACAAATTTAATTATTGATATCAAAAATGCATCCATGAATGAATAAAAGTTAAAATGGCTTGCCATAGCATGTCACTGTGTTTTAAATGATAAAAGCAATACTTGATGGTTATTATTTACTGAGAGATGTGCATCCATATTGACCAGTATGTCCTGCCAATCAACATTTTAAATCCAATAAATCAATAGTCAATGTCAATACATTGCTTTCCATCTTGCTTTATTACAGAGTTGTAACTAAACTGACTTGGAGACAAGATAATCATTGTCTTGTTTTAAAAGTACATCCCAGCCGGGTTCGTCACTTATTGGGGTCCCCTGGAAACATTTACGTTGTGTTCTGTTCTATTTGCAGCGCATTTCTGTATTAGGTTGTGTTGTGAACTTTTGCGGCGCGTTTCTGTATTTGGTTGTGTTGTGAGTATTTGGAGCACACGTGTGTTGTAAAACTAATGAAGATGTTTTCTTAATTTGCGAGTTTTTTTCTGTGCATGTGTTTTCTTAATTTGCAGTGCGTTGAGCTCTCTCAGCCACCGTTTTGCAGATTTTGCCTACTTGCTCTGAGTGTACTGTACAGTAAGAAAGACATTTCTCATACCCCGGAAATGTACATTTCTTAGAATTAATAAAAAATTAACACTGAGTGTTCACGGGAAAAACAGGTTCATTGAATGTAATATTAATTTTACTACATTAAGTTAATTTTATTAACTGATCCAAATATTCATAATTAATTATAACAAGTTATGATTCATTATTAATATTTCTTTTATGATAATTTTGCACTTTTTTCCTCAGAATTGCGAGTTTATATCTCACAATTCTGACTTTATAACACAATTGTGAGATATAAAGAACGTAATTCTGGGGGAAAAAGTCAGAAATGAGAGTTTAATTCTTCAAATTTGACTTTATAATTGTCACATTTGTGTCTGATTCTGTTCTGTTTAGTTCTTCTGTTTGTTTTCAGTATTAGTCACATGTCTTTTGTTTTCCCGCCACTCATCTGTTACCATGCCAACCGTCATTAGTCCATCTTCATCACCTGTGTCTTGTTAATTACCTTCATCTGTGTCACCTGGTTTATGTTCATCAGTGTCTGCATTTAGTTCCCTCTGTTCAGTCTATCTTGGTCCGTTCTCGTCGATGTAACGTTGTTGTTATCATCTATCTGTTGGGATCTCTGTAGTATATTGTGAATAAATAGTTTGGATTTGAAACTTCAGCCTTCCTTGTCATCTTCTACCTGCACAAACCCTGACAATAATAGACAATTGCAACTTTATATCAAGCAATTCCGACTTTATAACACTAATTGTGACTTTATATAACGCAATTCTGACTTTATAACTCGCAATTGTGACTTTATATCACGCAATTCTGACTATATAACTCGCAATTGTGACTTTATATCACGCAATTCTGACTTTAAAACATGCAATTGTGACTTTATATCACGCAATTCTGACTTTATAACATGCAATTGTGACTTTATATCACGCAATTCTGACTTTAAAACATGCAATTGTGACTTTATATCACGCAATTCTGACTTTAAAACATGCAATTGTGACTTTATATCACGCAATTTTGACTTTATAACACTTTAATTGCGACTTTATATCACGCAATTCTGACTTTATAACATGCAATTGTGACTTTATATAACGCAATTCTGACTTTAAAACATGCAATTGTGACTTTATATCACGCAATTCTGACTTTATAACATGCAATTCTGACTTTATATCACGCAATTCTGACTTTAAAACATGCAATTGTGACTTTATATAACGCAATTCTGACTTTATATCACACAATTGTGACTTTATATCACGCAATTCTGACTTAACTCGCAATTGCGACTTTTTCAAGCAATTCTGACTTTATCACACTTTAATTGCGACTTTATATCACGCAATTCTGACTTTATAACACTTTAATTGCGACTTTATATCACGCAATTCTGACTTTATAACACGCAATTGTGACTTTATATAACGCAATTCTGACTTTAAAACATACAATTGTGACTTTATATCACGCAATTCTGACTTTATAACATGCAATTGTGACTATATAACGCAATTCTGACTTTAAAACATGCAATTGTGACTTTATATAACGCAATTCTGACTTTATAACACTTTAATTGCGACTTTATATCACGCAATTCTGACTTTATAACATGCAATTGTGACTTTATATAATGCAATTCTGACTTTAAAACATGCAATTGTGACTTTATATAACGCAATTCTGACTTTAAAACATGCAATTGTGACTTAATATAACGCAATTCTGACTTTATAACATGCAATTGTGACTATATAACGCAATTCTGACTTTATAACATGCAATTGTGACTTTATATAACGCAATTCTGACTTTATAACACTTTAATTGCGACTTTATATCACGCAATTGTGACTTTATAACATGCAATTGTGACTTTATATAATGCAATTCTGACTTTAAAACATGCAATTGTGACTTTATATAACGCAATTCTGACTTTAAAACATGCAATTGTGACTTTATATCACGCAATTCTGACTTTATAACATGCAATTGTGACTATATAACGCAATTCTGACTTTAAAACATGCAATTGTGACTTTATATAACGCAATTCTGACTTTATAACACTTTAATTGCGACTTTATATCACGCAATTCTGACTTTATAACATGCAATTGTGACTTTATATAATGAAATTCTGACTTTAAAACATGCAATTGTGACTTTATATAACGCAATTCTGACTTTAAAACATGCAATTGTGACTTAATATAACGCAATTCTGACTTTATAACATGCAATTGTGACTATATAACGCAATTCTGACTTTAAAACATGCAATTGTGACTTTATATAACGCAATTCTGCCTTTATAACACTTTAATTGCGACTTTATATCACGCAATTCTGACTTTATAACATGCAATTGTGACTTTATATAATGCAATTCTGACTTTAAAACATGCAATTGTGACTTTATATAACGCAATTCTGACTTTAAAACATGCAATTGTGACTTTATATCACGCAATTCTGACTTTATAACAACTTTAATTGCGACTTTATATAACGCAATTCTGACTTTACAACATGCAATTGTGACTATATAACACAATTCTGACTTTAAATCTCGCAATTGCGACTTTATATCTCCGCAATTCTGATTTTATAACTCGCAATTCTGACTTTATAACATGCAATTCTGACTTTATATAACGCAATTCTGACTTTAAATCATGCAATTGTGACTTTATATCACGCAATTCTGACTTTATAACACTTTAATTGCGACTATATATCACGCAATTCTGACTTTATAACATCCAATTGTGACTTTATATAACGCAATTCTGACTTAAAAACATGCAATTGTGACTTTATATCACGCAATTCTGACTTTAAAACATGCAATTGTGACTTTATATAACGCAATTCTGACTTTAAAACATTCAATTGTGACTTTATATCACGCAATTCTGACTTTATAACATGCAATTGTGACTTTATATAACGCAATTCTGACTTTAAAACATGCAATTGTGACTTCATATCATGCAATTCTGACTTTATAACACTTCAATTGCGACTTTATATAACACAATTCTGACTTTACAACATGCAATTGTGACTTTATATAACAAAATTCTGACTTTAAATCGTGCAATTGCGACTTTATATCACGCAATTCTGATTTTATAACTCACAATTCTGACTTTATAACATGCAATTCTGACTTTATATAACGCAATTCTGACTTCAAAACATACAATTGTGACTTTATATAATGCAATTCTGACTTTAAAACATGCAATTGTGACTATATAACGCAATTCTGACTTTATAACATGCAATTCTGACTTTATATAACGCAAATCTGACTTTATAACATGCAATTGTGACTTTATATAACGCAATTCTGACTTTAAAACATGCAATTGTGACTTTATATCACGCAATTCTGACTTTATAACACTTTATTTGCGACTTTATATAACGCAATTCTGTTTTTACAACATGCAATTGTGACTTTATATAACACAATTCTGACTTTAAATCTCGCAATTGCGACTTTATATCACGCAATTCTGATTTTATAACTCGCAATTGCGACTTTATATCATGCAATTCTGACTTTATAACTTGCAATCGTGACTTTATATCATGCAATTCTGAGAAAATAAAGTCTGAATTGTGAGATGAAGTCACAATTGCCTTTTTATTTTTTATTCTGTGGCAGAAACAAGCTTCCATTCAAACCAGCTGAAATCATATTTATGAAGACAAAAGATTTTGTTTACAGTAAAAGATTGTAAATTCTTTTTGTTTTTTATCAGCTTATATCGATCTAGCTTACTGCAATTTGCAACAAGTAGAGTAACGTTATAACTTTCACACACTCAAATGTATTTTTTGTATGGTTGTTTTGACCGAGTAAAACAGCGCTGCATCACCCCACAATTTTAATTGGTCGAATAAAGTGACCTGATTGAGTAGTAATTCAGAACTTGTGGCTGTTTTTATTAGAATGAAACAAAATAATGTGAATTTAAGTGATCAAACGTAACTGTAACAAAATCAAAGTTTAGGGAGGAAGGAAGCGGGAACCAGCAAGTGTCAAACGTAACTTTAATTGTGAAATAAATATAAGCAACAAAATGAAAGGAGTAGCAGCGGCATATTAGCATAATAAAAGCTCCGGAGCTCCTTCATGGGACTCGAGACCCGTGTGTCGCGCAAGTGTCTCTCATTAGCAACCGATTCGATCCGCTCCCACAGCTCTCGCCCCCACCCTGCTTTATAACGTTAATAAAACTTTAATACATTAGCTCATCCATGAACATGATTTCTGCCTGAGTCCCATCGGCTGTAGAGGTGAAGACGACAACTCCCATGAATCCACACTCATTCACGGCGTCATCAAGCTACGCCTTTGATGTTGTTGTGAACAAGCGACCCCTGGTGGCGAAACTTACATACTGTGCCATTAAGTTTGATTATATTTCCTTTAAATAATTAGGTTTCTTATTTTGGTTATTAGTTGAATGCAGCGGAGTGTTAATGTCCATCTTTTTCTTTAATGTTTATTGTGATATATTACTGTCACATGTTATATTGATTTTTCTAAGTAAAGATTTCTTTAAAACATAATTCTGCCCTCAAGAAGAAAAAGTAGCTGATTGTAATTGCTTTCATAAAAAGGCACCTGTCATAAATGCTCATGTGTGAAAAGGGTGGCCATTCAGTAAAACAAGTTTATATGACAGAGAAAGATCTTTTGGGACCAGCGAGGGCTTGGTAACAATCTTTACCACACACACTATCCTACCCACACAGTGTTAAATAAATAAGGAGCTCCTGTCAAAGGAAGGGGACATGATAAATACACACCAGTAAACAAGGAGACCAAGAGAAATGGGCCGGTCCGCCAGTGAGTACTTGCATAAGTTACTAATGTGATCACCCATCTTGACAGCCACATTAATGATGTGTGTCTCAATGCTGCATTAATGCTAAATAACTAGTCAGTTTCTGCGGTCTTGCTGTCTACAACTGTGATGTCTACATAAGCAGCTTTTTCACAGATTTCATTGCAATGCATTCTGAGATTGTCTTCTCCATGAAGGATGCACACAATGCTGCTTTCATTTGGAGAAATGAAAGAAAGAAGCATAATTTGGAGTATATTGCCATTGCTACTGTCCGCCAACAAGTATTTTAGTATGATTTTATGGGATAATGTTTTTTTCTGTGACGGTATATCTTCTGCAGCTTTAAAACCACGGGCTCTTTAAACTTGAGTGGATTCTGATTGGCTGTCAATGTTTTTATCATATCAGCTAGAGAAATAATCCAGCGACATATTTTCTCAGTGTCCTAAAGTGTGGATGTCCCTATTAAACGTTCATTAAAACTTGTTGTGTTCGGTCCATTTTGACCCAAAGATGGTTTTATTTTCCCCTAAAATGTTAATCTTATAGCATTGGACTAAAATGTACTGACTTTGCTCAAACAGGGTTTTACTACCCAACATTTTTGGATTCATTTTTCTACTTTTTTGGGGATTTCTCATTATGCTATAGCCTATTATCACCAAATATTGGATTAAATTTTTTTCTCAACTTGTTTTCTTTCAATTAGGACAGGTTTTGTATTTATTGTTGAAACTGACATATTGTAGACCTTATTGATTTGAGCTTATATTGGTCAAAAATCAACATTCATTGAAAATAAATGGTGGAGATTAAAAATAACAGAAACTTTTTGTTTAGAAGCATGTTCATCATGTTCATGTTCACATATTTACATGTGTGCTTGCAAAGATAAAGGCCTTGGACCTCTGCATGCGTGAACACACAAACACACATTCATAAACATAAACAAACTATTGTGAGTATTATAGGCTTTCAATTTCACAGAGATTAACTTCATATCCTCAGATCAATGAGGCCTACGATCAATCCGTTTCAAAAATAAATACCTAATTGAAAGAAAACAAGTTGACAAAAAGTTTGAATCCAATATTTGGTGATAATATAGCATAACAAGAGATGTATAAGCTATTTGTTTTGTAGGCCGGTCATTTTTGTAGGCCGAACACCAAAGGTGTTGCAGTGTTTTTTAACACAGCAAAATAAATGTTTATCTGTTCCAGATTTTCCAACTTTAGATCCTGTTTTCCGTGCTTCATGACCGATGGGTTCTCCGCAGCCTGTGTGGCTTTTGTTCGAAGCCTGGCGTGAACTGCTAGCGCTGGAATACAGGGTGATTTGTCTGATTTTGGGCAGATTTATCGAGTTAGATGTCTAGCTGCGGGGCTTTTCGTGTTACGGTAAAGAGGAACATGAAAGGGCTTCAAAACCTCTCTCTCTCTCTCTCTCTTTGAAAATTCATTTATTTGAGTTTGTATCAGTGGATCGTTGTGTTTTCCTTTAACTAAGTTAACAACGTCAACAGGTCTGAACGCAAGCATCACTCTTCAGGATGCCATTCAACAAAAGATGACACCCAGCAGCTTTAAATCACCCCGTTAATCATCATAAGCGATGGCCGTGTGCTGATGTGATCAGTGTGACCGCAGCTTATTTTACAGGGCTCATAAAAACGAGCTGGCCCATAAAGAATGACGGTAAAATTTGGTCCTGAATGAACCGCCAGTGCAGTGCTGGAGGTTTCATAAGCTCTCGGGGTTTCATAATGCCTTTATCATCACAGAACTGCACTGCTGCAAGACTAACTATATACAATCTAAAGCCAACTTCGGCTGTAAATCTCTGCGGGACACAGCTTCACATTTAGACACCTCCTCTCCGCCGTTATATTAGAAAAGTTATTATATTATAACGATGAATTAATGATCTGGTGTGAAAAAATATTTTTTTCACACCACATCATTATTTCATCATTCACCTGATGGATTCCCTGCTGTAAAATCCAGCTTAAGCTGGTGGATGTGTTTTGGAAAATGCAGCGGATTTCTTGCTGGTCTTTATGATCTGGTTTGATAGGCCTATTATTAGCTGGTAACGTATACCTTGAATGCAGTGTCATTTTTGGATAAAGTGTCCGCCAAATGCTTAAATGTAAATCACGAACTAATAATGAATAATAGTTTTACAGCATTTATTATTAATCTAGGTTAATATTCATTTATATAATATTGTGTAACATTTTAAGTATATTTTCAACAGTGTTTTGATTAGACGGATCAGTTTCTGGGTGAGATGGAACATTAAAGTTCTGGTTTTCATTGCTTTATTGCTCTACAGGAGTTCAGTTGATATTTCTAAGGATGTCGATAAACAGCTCACAAGCTTGGGAGTGCGTGTGTATGTGTGTGCGAGTCTGCCCATGTCCTCGTGTAAGCAAGTGTGTTCTGAATATTGTCTTTCAGAAAGAACACGGGCAGTATAGATTTTAGTTAGGCTATGGCTTTCTCTGAAACGCCCTGCTGTTTGGATTCAGAGCAGATGGTTAATAATAAAGCTCCACTGCCCTCTAGTGTTGAGATCTGGTAAATCTGATTCATTCGCTTCAGTCAAACACTTTGAGTCATCACTAAAGTTTTAGAAGTCATTTCAATTAATTATTTTTTTACGTGAATATTTAATTAAATACATCTTGTCAGTTTATATAAATAGGTTTGTTGGAACACAGTCACATCTGTTTGAAATCAAATGAGCCAAACACTTTTCTCTCTGCTTTTCTTTAGACACCTCTCTCCCAGAATGCACTGGGCATTGAGAGTGAACTGAGAATGAGTGGGTTACATCCAGTTTTATTAAATAATGTTGCATTTGACTATTTAGTTCACATGTCACGTATTCTCTTACAGCAATGAGCTAAAATGGAGGGCATATAGAGACATCTCCTGCTTCTCAGATGCTAGAGTTTTAGAAGGGATTCAACAATATCTCAAACTGTGCTCAGATTCGACAAGATACCAATTAAGTCTGCAATGTGTAATCAAAAGTCAAAGATCTTAATAGGAATATGATCTGAGCTCCTCCACATTAATTTTAAGGCTCGGTATACTCTTACCAGCCTGTCTTATCAGGTTTTAGTGTGTGATTCATTTCTTGTATCTGCACACAGCTTATGGAACGCATCATTTCCTCTTCCTCTGAACATCAGATTCAGAATACGATGGAAAGGCTCTATTGGGAATATCTGACCATCATGTTTTAAACTTAATTACACAGTGATTAATGGATTCCTGACAGATAGAAGATGAGATCATGATACCATCAAGTCCTCATGGACCAGAATCTGTGGTTCTGTGCCAGCTGGGAAAACCACAATATCATTACTGATAAATTGTGCGCACTAATGCATTGTGGGAGAACACCTGGTTTAGTAGACATGTAGTATCTATCTATCTATCTATCTACCCAACTATCTATCTAATATTGTCACATGGAATCGATGTTGATGGCATTGAAATTCTGCAGCAGAGCGATGACATCTCAGATCACTATCTAGTCTCATGTATACTTCATTTAGCCAAGGCTGCAAAGCCGACTCCGTGTTACAAATATAGTAGAACTATGCCTTCTACCACTAAATATTGCTTTATAAATAATCTTCCTGATCAGTTTCATCTCCTCAGCATTCCAGATAGCTTTGAAGAACTCGATGTTGCGACAGAAACAATTGACTCTCTCTTTTCCAGCACTGCATGGTTGCTCCTTTGGGCTTAAAGAAGATTAAGGAAAATAGTTAGGTACAACAGACACACTAGTTCACTCAAGAAAGAAGCCCGAAACATGGAGCACAGCTAGAGGAAAACAAAACTAGATGTATTTCGCATTTCATGGAATGAAAGTGTTATTGCATACAGAAAGGAATCTAGACTTAAAACACATCTCTTTAACTTGACATACACACAGTTAAATGATAGTTAGGCAATTAGATAATCCCGAACCGGGAAAACTTCTTATAACACCCGATGTACTTGTTGCATCGTAAGAAGAATGGCATCTTCGCTAATATTAGCCTGTCTGTCTCATCATTATCCTGGGTTACTGTAGTCAGCCGGATCCGGTCCATATCCTGATCAGATGGTGGACCTGCGCTTAGACACGACCAAAGCACGGCCCTGAATGTCAGCAGAGATCCTGTCCACTAGACAATCCCCTATGAAGGTCTTGTAGACATGACCGCCATTGGCACAGATCCTCAAAAGAGACAAGAACCAGACAGGTCCTCCTCACAGACCCTATGGCCAGCTTCTGCTCCACACCGGTGTGATGAAACTGATCTTCAACCAAATTGAACTAGATTCAATATTTTAAATGTTCTTTTTCCATCTGGCCTGTAATGCTGCCTGAATCATAATCACACTGTGTTTGTTCGCTGGCCCCGACTGAGCCTGGTTTCTCCCAAGGTTGTTTCCCTCCATTCTGTCACCTGTCAGAGTTTGGGTTCCTTGCCACTTTCACCTCTGGCTTGCTTAGTTGGGGACGCTTAATATTCAACAATATAGACGCCAAATTAACTAATTCAATAATTGATCATCTTTACAACGGAACTGAATAAACACTGAACTGACTGAAGCTGAAATGCATAATTTTCCTATTATCACTGTAGAGCTGCTTTGAAACAACATGTATTGTATAAAGCGCTATATATATATAAAGGTGTTCGTTAGTTCGTTTATTCATTCTTTCATTAATTTATTCATTCATTCATTCATGCATTCTTTCATTCTATCCATCCTTCCATTGTTATGAAGAAAAGTCATCTCTTTCTTGCAAATGAAGCTCAAGAAGCAGAGTTCCAGAAGTCAAAATAAGACATTATTGAACAATGCAACAAAGCCGAAATGCAGGAAATTTGAATTTGTCTCTGACCAGGTCTCATCTTTATACACTCCTCTTATTAGCTGTTAACCAATGATATTACAGCTCAATCGCCAAACCTGCTTCCCACCATTAAAGCCCTCTCTCCTTGACTTCCATCTAATTTTGGGATCCTGCCAATTGAACTATCCATCTATCCATGAAAACATAATGAAAATAAACTATCAGGACTGTGCTGGTAAAGAGAGGATGAGAGAGTGTGGAAATCAGAGGAGAGGTGGGGGGGGGGGGGGTGCAAATTCCACTTAGCGTCCATACAAAGCACTTTAGCGCGCACACACAGAGACACACACACACACACACACACATGCCTCTGAGGTCTTGGATCATCTCACAGCAGAGGAGTTGACAGGAATGATGCTCTTCTGACAGATCAGACAGATATCAGACTTCAGATAAGAGGATACTCACGAGTACACAGATTGCTCTGTCAGGTAAGACCTATAATTATGTGTCTTTTTGACCATAATTATTCACAATGAAAGATTATGAGTAATGATCAGAACTGATATTTATAACTTTATAAAGCAAATCTTTGTATTCGACAGAAGTAATGCATTTAACAGTCATCTTATTAAACACTCTTCACTTATACTATAGTATAATATTCGGTTATTACGGGCTGTTTATGTTTATGTACAGTAGCACATCAGGGTGTGGTCCTGTACACCATATAAAACAGTTATTTCACTACAGTAATACCGAGATCACCAACAACAACAACAGTGCATATAATATATGGTGTCTGTTTACTGTCATGTAGCTTATGACATTGTTCATAGTCTTCTTTTTGGAGTTTATTAGTAATGCTTGCCAATGAAAGCATCGCTATTTTTACTGTCCACACAGTAAGTGTTAAACTAAACATTGGTGCTACAGATATGAACGATTCCTCCAATCATGTGTGTTGTTGATGAGAGTTTTTGCTGACACTTTACTAACTGATCAGATGCACAATTTTCACCTGCTGGACCAGAAAACAGGTGAAAATATATATACAAATAGAGCACTGTAGGAGAAACCTGAGCATATCTTCAGACTAAAAGATCACAGAGACGTGAAGTATAGGTCACTCCAAAGAGAAATAAACCACCTAGTAACGACAAAGATCACCATAAAAACACCCAAGCAACCACACAAAACATCCTAGCAAATGCAAAGCAACGACACAGAATACTTTAGCAACTGCTTAACAATGCACTAAAAACCACTGACCGCATAGCAGCGTAACATCATAGCGGCAAGATTTGCAAGTGAACGCATGCACATTTTCAAATGACTTAGGCACTGCGACATTACTAATAATGCATTCTTAAATTCGTTTTTTTTTTTTAATGCTTGAATTCATTGATTGAAATATTTCCCCAGACTCGGCCGAGTCCACGGGCGGCGGGACATCTGAAGACATGCTGTCTGTCCCGGAGCACCTGCCCCTCAGGGACTCATGTTCCTGCGAGCAGCTGACGCCTCGCTCCGACAACACGGTCCTCAGCCTGTCCGGCAAAGAGATCCGCTGGACCCCTCTGCCCCCTCCAGGCAACTGCGAGTACTATTGGCACGCCATCCTCCTCATGACCTCCGGGGGCAGCGTGCTCCTCTCCGGGATGGTGCTGAGTGGACTTTACTTCGCTGGCGTTTCCACCATGGCCACCAATATTTTAGGCCCCGCCCTTCTGTCTATTGGTCTGATGGTGCTGGTGGTGGGTGTGGTTTTGATGCCCATCACACAGGAAATGAGGCATCAGAGTGCAGCGAATCGTCTCTGCAGTTTCTACAAGCCTCAGATAAACCTATGAGAAGAACCTCCTAAAGTGTCCAAACCCGGTCCCATAGGGACACTGTCCTGCAGAGTTTAGCTTTAATTGGCCTCAACATACCAGCCTGGAAGTTTCTAGGCTGTGTTCGAAATCACCCTCTATACCCTCATTCTCTATTCCCTACATTACTCTTCTAATTTTGTTCACTTGAGGGAATTAATGAAAACAAGCGAGTGAATTCGGACACTGAGTGCCGCAAAGGCTGCTGCTTTTGCATAGTTTGTGCTGTTTAATAATCATTTGAAACTTAGCAAACTGGCAGCTCCAGTAGTAATACAAATATTTAACTTTGTCATGTAATCTATGTATAAACTCTAATTTAACAATTTAATAATCAATTAAAAAGGAAGTTACCTGTATGACATTACGCTGTACCCACATTGGACCAGCGATCTGGAAAATGCATGGATGGATGATTCAACTGCAGGCGCCATCTTCTGGTCAGACATGGGTATTAATTCGATGCATGACTCTCACAGTGAATTATGGGTATTTTCTAGCCATTGAGTGTACATTGGTTATACACTCGTTGTGGGATTGAATGAGTGCGCTCGATAGTGTCCACTATGGTTTCAGACACCACTACAAATGGTTATCCCTTCAAATAGTGCTATATCTAAGGGTATAGGGGGCGATTTTGAACACAGCCAAGTAATTCTGACAACCTTAATTAACTGGTTTAGGTGTGTTAAATTGGGGTTGGAGCTGAACACCAGGAGCAGGATTGGACACGCCTGGGCAAGACCATTGTTTTTTTTTAGGCACTGATTGATTCTGCTTCCATTACATTTCTTCTTTTTTTCTTTATATATATATATATATATATATATATATATATATATATATATATATATATATATATATATATATATATATATATATATATATATATATATATATATATATATATATATATATATATATATACACATTTGTTAATTGAAATAAAGCTGGAATGAAATAAAATAAAATGTCAGATGAAAAACAGTATTTTCGGATTTATGGAAAAGATTTATCCAAACATTTGGATATTTAAACATACAATTTCAGAAAACGTGTGAAACATTGTCTTGATGTACTGTGATTAATCAATTGGAGAGAGTATAGTGATATCTATTTAAATTTTTTACCATATTCACGTAGTGTCTTTTCTTAATGGAAAAATCGCATTGTGGCTGTAAAGAGAGTCCCACTTCCTTGGCAAAGATACTGAAACTTTGAGTACATGTGCATTAGCTAAGCCAATGTGGTTTTGAGCCTGGTTTGTTTGATGATCTGATTTGTTCGTTTTTGTCAGAGTTTCCTGGTGTTATTGAAACATTAGTCTCAGCCTCAGACGTCTTGACCACGAACAGTTGGCTGAACGTCTGATGCATTATGGCACATAAAATGGGAAACACTACAAATGGGAATTCTACAGGATTTCTCGTTCTTTAACCACCTGGAAACAAAGCAGTCATGAAGCCAAACCCCCTCATGGAAAAAGAAAGCCATTGTGTTTACAACTGTGACAATGAGCGCTTATCAGTATCAACTAAACACTATGTGAATTAATTTCACAGCACCATTATTGCAGTAAAATTGCACAACGTTCTTGAATGAATTGCACACCGGTCTGCTATTGTGGGGACATTGTCTTTACATTTTCACAACCCTAAACATGACGCTGAACTAAACGAGCTGTGATTGGTTGCTTTATGTGTCAGTTAGACGGCTTCTTGGCTCTCCTTGGCCAATGAAAGCTGGTAAGGAGTCAATCTGAAGGTCTGAGACTATTTAAACATATGTTGGCAAACAATTTTATATTTCCTATATTTTAATTCCACATGAGAGGTGAACTTGCATGCCTTGAACATATCTGTGTTCAAGCATTGCTAAGATGGGTGCTGACTTGCTTTAATAAGGACTTTTGGATTATTCAGCTGTTCGGATGGTGTTTATGTTGTTTATCTGATGTGATGAACACTTTGGGTCCTTAAAATCCCAAAACTTACCACACAAACCCGTTATATACAATACAGTTCAATGATTAGTGGTGTTTTCTTATGTAGGAATCAGTGTCAACGTTGCTCAAAGTTTAGGAATTTGAACAAATGTATTAAAAAATTGTTTTGGATGACTATATGGGCAAAACATCTCAGCTGCATTGTAACTTTAGACTCAAATTTACAATAAGGTAAAACAAGCATAATGTGAATGTTTATTAAAATTCTGTTTGATTATTGACCCAGATTCGTATTTTAATGTGTGAGATGTATTTGTTGTCTTTTTAAAATCTGTAATGTGTAAATGTGTAAAGCATTTTTATGCTATTATAGTAATTATTAATATTATAATTTTAGTTTTTATTGTAAAAAGTTGCCTTACATTTTTAAGTACAATCAATTAAGATGTATAAGTTTCAACTTAAATTGCATTAAACTGCCTTAAAAATTAGTTGAATCGTGTATAACTTGTGAAAAAAGTTGAAAATTGCTTAACTTATTTTGATAGTTAAAGCAATCTAAAAACATGTGTTGTCATAATTTATTGACCATATAAGTTGTTTATTTTTGTCATTATTTCAAATGAATCCTATTGGGATTGATTAATAATCCACTAAGAATCAAACACAGGTCTACTGGATAAACTAAAATATATTTTTCATCATTTCATCCAGTACTTGATTCTTAGATTATTTGATCCCATTTCTATCCTTTTGCCGCTTTCAAATTCAATTAGCAATCCTTGTATTCCTTAAGGGTTTTTTTCACCATGCTATTAACAACTTCTTGTTAAAGTCTTAGGAAGTGAAGCTTGCATAAAACCTTTTCATTTCTCATCATACCATCCAATCAGAAAGTGTCTGAGATTAGAAACTAAAACATGACTGGACCAGAAAAATATGTGTGGCTTTGGTAAAAAGAAAAAGGAAAAAAGAACAAAACAAAAATACAAGATCTCTCATTTGAATTGCTTGAGCCTGCATTTGACAGGCAAATTTTTAAGATGTACAATCTGACACCGAATCCAACATACTGAGATATTAGTTTTTTTTATTAATTCAATTTTGCTTAACAATAGGCTATCGTTGACTCTAAATAACATATAGTCAATAACGAGGCCAAAATTGAGTTGTAGCCTACTCTTTATACTGCATAAATAGTAGTATCGCTGAATTAAACATGCATGTAGGAAGGCCATTTGACTGCGTTGCCTTGCCGCCATGGTGACGTCACAAGGGCGTTCCCCTCGTGCGCGCCAGGTGTGTCTCTGTCTCACCTGAACTCGGCAGATTTTCCGCGATACTGAAAGGAGCGACAGCATCCTCATCCTCCCGAAGATAAAGATGAAGGAGCTGCGGTGCATCGGCACCTGTTTGACGTTATTCGTCATGGCGATTGTCTTCGACGTCATCGGTGTGATCCTGCTGTTCGTCGGCGTGTTCGGGGACGTGCGGAGGAACGGCGTGTTTTACGGGGATTTCCTCATTCACACCGGCGCGCTGCTGCTGTTCGCCAGCCTGGCCTGGTGGCTCATGTGGTACGTGGGGAACATCAGGGTGGAGGATGAAAGTGTGAAGCGCAGATCGAGCGCCGCGCGCAGCGTCAAAGAGCTCGCGAGGAAACTCACGGAGAGACTCTCCAAAACACACAACAGCGGTGAGAAGCTCACAAACCAAAACATAATTTTCATGAATCTTTGAGAACTTTTGCAATCTCCAAAGAACCATGGCGGTGACACTTTACAATAAGGTTCATTATTAGCTTTTCTTAGTTAACATGAACTAAGAATGATCAATACTTCTACAGCATTTAGTCATATGAGTTCATAATTATTTCAACATTTACTAATACATTATTAAAATCAAAGTTTGTATTTGGTAACATTAGTTAATGCACTGTGAACTAACATGAACAAACAATGAGAAGCTGGATTTTTATTAACAAAGATTAGGCTAATGAATAGGCCTACTGTAACAAATGTATTGTTCATTGTTAGTTCAAATAAATTAACTAATGTTAACTAATGAACCTTATTGTAAAGTGTTACCAAAAAATGTTCTATCTTGATACAAAAAAAAAAGGCTTCTGTTAAAGTAATGAAGCCTAAAGGACATGATGATGGGAATAAAAATACAGGCTATTTAAATGCTGCATAATATGATTCTTAAGATGAAAATAATAAGTTGTGGGAATGCAACTAATTCAAGCTACTTGAAATTTAGGTATTATTTTTTCTCCCGTCTCATCATTTTTTTCTGTCACCGTCTCTGTATAAAGAACGATTGAAGAAAATGCACCACATTCCATGCATACTTATTCTTTAGAGCTTTCTCTTACTTTTAGTATCATTATTTTTCAAAAATTCTATTTAAAGGTAAGTACTAAATTAAAAATAAAATGATACACTCATAAATAAAAGTTCTTTATTGGCATCGAAGGTTCCATAAACAACCTTTAACACATTAATGTAATCTTTCCATTCCTTAGAATATTAAAATGTTCTTGACACTAAGAAAAAAAAGGTTATTTTAAGAACTGTTACTGAAAGGTTCTTTCCGGAACCCATATAGTTCTTCTATGACATCACTGTGAAATCCCTCATTTGGAACCTTTATTTTTAAGAGTGTGTCCATCTCCAGTCTGTATATCCTCATGTATTTGTGTGTGTGTGTGTGTATATTGATCTTTATATTGAATCTAGCCATCTATTTTTGTTTTGCACAGGTGAGAAAACTTTAAGCAAATCTTCCACAATTCGAAACGTGACGTGGGGCAAATCTACATATTTCCCAGGACACAAGAATCTTGATATGATCAAATGTGATGAACTACCCAAAGAAAAGTCAGGTGATGATCAGTTCATGTACTACCAGAATCAAGGATACGAGGATGAGGAGTCGGGCATAGCAATCCCAGTTGAGGATTCTGAATCAGATGTGAGCAAATGCAATGAAGAATCTCAGGAGAAAAAGCCAAAAGAAGATCAGTTCACCTGTTACCAGAATAAAGGGTATGAGGATTCAGAATCAGATGGGAAACCTCAGGAGAAGAAGCCAGATGATCAGACAGAGCCACAGAGTTTCGATGATCTGCTGTGAAAAGAGGCAAGTAAAAATGAACCCTGAATTTCCTGCTTAATAAAGGCACTTCAATTAAGTTCAATTCAACAAAACAAACTCCAGTGTGACACAAACTCTACTAAGTTTCATGCTGTGCCCATGACATTTTCATAAATAAACATCCGTGTCTTATTTTAGCTGGTGTGTAATTGTTTACCAAGATAATCTGCGAATCTAAACCTACAAGTTATTTACATAGGACCATAATGTTGTATTTAGGTATGTTTTTTATATGTACACACTTGCATGCATGCATGCTTCATTATTCAATTATTGGGTAACACTTTACAATAAGGTTCATTAGTTAACATTAGTTAAATACCTTAGTTAACATGAACTAACAATTAACAATACTTCTACAGCATTTATTAATCTTAGTTAATATTAACATCAACATTTACTAATACATTATTAAAAGCAAAGGTTGTATTTGTTAACATTAGTTAATGCACTGTGAAATAACATGAACAAACAATGAACAGTTGAATTTTTATTAAATATCATTAACAAAGATTAATAAATACTGTAACAAATGTATTGTTCATGTTAGTTATCACATTTACTAATATTAGCTAATGAACTAATTGTAAAGTGTTACCAATTATTGTTTATTGTTAGTATTTTGATCATACATTTAGACCATTATCAAGATACATTCATTGAAGCAAATACATTAATTAATTCATGAATTTGTGTAAGCATAGTTTTATACATGATTTACATGGGAAATTGTTGTACTCGTGAATTAGGCCTGATATCTTTTCACACGGAAGTTTAAGAAAACTGTTGTTATTTTCCAGGTCCTGAAACAATGACTGAATTAGCCGAGAAGTCTTCAATAGTCTTCAACTATTAGCCATCAGCAGTACGCGTAGATACTGCACACATTTCTAACGGGATCTGAAGTATAGAATTACGGCTTTGATATGCTAAAACACGACTGTCTGTTGTGTTTAAATGGAGTGGTCAATTCATATAACCACTCTTTACTGATAACCTTTACTGATATCTGTGGCTTATGTAATGGAATTTAGTGGCGTCACCAAACAGGTCAAATGAAGTTAACTCTTACTTTGCACATTATTCAATCACTTTTATACGCCTTGGCAAAGCTGTTGGCAAATTACCTCCAAAAAGTGGAGGTAACACCAACAAATGTTGATCATTTCAAAATGAACAATGTGGTTCAATATATCAGTCTATCACTATTTCATTGTGTGATGATGTGTCCACTTGTGTCATGTTTCTGTCGATATTCTGTGTTGTTTTGAAGTGATACTCAGGTACAGCCCTTGTTTTTGCACCTTCTCATTTGTGAATTCATGCATCGCCTCATGCATTGTAGGAATCCATTTCCCTTTCAAAGCGGCAGCTGGGCGTTCATGCAAACTCCTCCACAGAGTCTAGTCATTTCACTTGTTAGCCGTTCAACAGTCGGTGCTGTCATCAAACCAGTCCGACAGCAAATGCTTCAGCCTGAAAGTGCTTTAGTGGAAAGGGGGTCAAATGTGCATGTTGTTTTATTGCTAAATATTGTGGCATAAACTACAGTATATGAAGAATTATATATTCCCAGATCATGAAATTTCAAGATGTGAAACATAACTATATTTTAATATAGATTATATTTTCAGTAGTGGGTGAGGCATGCGTGTGTGTACATGAAGAATTGTATGATGTAGTGTATGTAAATATAAAACATGTAATCTTGACAAATCCTGCTTTCACTGTACCAATGTAATATGAAATGCATATAGAGTTAAATTGGTCTTTAGCTCAAGTTTGTATAAACTATCCACAATATCAAATAAACCACATTTCACCCTTAATGACTGTATTCGTTTTTTTTTGCTTATTGGTGGTTTTTGTCAGTCAAGAATCACTTGACACAATCTCAGGGTTATTGAACCCATAATCTTGAGTATTGAAGGATTAGTTCACTTCAAACTGAAAATTGTCATCATTTACTCACCCCCAAGTTGTTTCAAACCTGTATGTATTTCTTTCTTCTGTTGAACACAAAAGATGTTCTGAAGAACCAGACAGTTGATGGACCCCATTGACTTCCATAGTATTATTATTTCTATAAAAGTCAATGGGGTCCATCAACTGTCTGGTTACTGACATTCTTCAAAATATCTTCTTTTGTGTTCAACAGAATTGAAATTGAATGATACCTAAAATCGTGTGCCTTAATGTGCAACGTGAGTAATCTGTGACTAATAGAAGTTGTTTGAGTATTACATAACTCAGAAAACCACTCTTATGCCACATCCGCAGTGGTTCTTTGACGAAGGATTTGAATCTGTTTACTTCAGTTTCCACTTTCATTGTGAGGAAAATGGTAATATGCATAAAAAATAGAGTCTTGACCTCTTGACGCATTTGACAGGTGGTTAGACTTGTTTTGGTGGTTGCAAAGCATGCCGTCAAAGGAATGGACTACATAAGAATGTGGGTGAGCTGCTTCATAAAAGCCTTAAAAAACAAAGGGTTCCTGTCATTCATTCATTCATTCTTTAGTGTCCTCAGCCTGCTGTACGTCTGTTGGCTCTCCTTACCTGAGCTTCTCCAAGATGGACTGTAAGGAAAGAGTGGGACGCTGCTTTATCTTTCTCTTCTTGGCCATTCTGTTCGACGTTGTCGGATTGGCTCTCTTGCTCATTGGCATTTTTGCACCTATCAGTTTTTGGGACTTTTTTGTCCTTTCTGGACCCATCATCATCTTCCTTAGTCTGGTGTTTTGGATCTTTTGGTATATGGGGAACCTCACAGTACCGTACCATGAAATCCTGCCCAGGTGAACATGAATAAGAGGAGGAATATGGACTGGAGAATTTGAAAATATGAACTCTTGGAAGTCGAAGGGACTCTGTGAAACGACCAACAGACAGGATGACGTGTCACTGCCGGAGTCAACTGTTAAACCATCATTGTGACCACTTGTCTTGGGAGTTAAAAGCTTGGGAATTTAAAACTTAAACAGTTTTCTCCATCTCAAGATGCTTCCAGAAAGAGAAAAGTGGAGTGATATCCTGACAATGAATTTTAATGGCAGAGACTTGACCGAAAAAGAGAGGAAAATTCTTCAATTCAATCTTGAATTCTTGCTCATTTTTAGCCATTACATTATTACTGATTATGAAAGACTTATTGCTGAGTATCACATACTTAGTTCTTGAATCTTTTGGGTCGATCCTGTCATGCACTTTATGGAAAACATTGGAAAACCTCAGGTGAAGTGCTGAGCCCATAGACACTGATTACTGTACTGAAAGCTAATTATTTATTTACTATCCATGTCTTGCCTTTTCCAAAGGTTTTACTTCTGTTCACAGTCTAACAAATCAACTATTATTAATCTTTTCATTATAACCAATAAGAGTAGAAAATGGTGATGCTGAATGTGAACACCTGTACTGAAATCATGATGTGGTTACTTTAAATGTTTCATATAAGATTAATTTATAAAATGAAGTTTTTGTTTGGTCAATGACAGTCGACAGGGGCGTCGTCTTTTATGATCTTGTGTTTTGGTCAGATGGCTTTCTGGAAACCAGATGAACTGGAAATGCCAGCACAAACGTCAGCATTAAATGTGAGAGATCCACCCTGTATGCATGACTCAGGATATGCTTTTGTTATTTTATATTAAGTGCTTCCTCTTATGATGTCCACCATGTTGAGATCATATGGCAAGTCCAATAGTACTTTTCAGTGTTCAGTTCTGAAGACAGTTTTGTTTACTTTGGTATGATAAACACTTGATGTCCAATGTAAATTTTGGATACTGACGCAAAACCAATTGAGACCAACTGACTTACATTGGTTGCAGAAAGTCTGCAAAGTTTTAAAGATCAAAGTGCACTATAAATAAAGTTATTGTCTCCTGAAAGAAAGAATTGATTCTGAACTGCTGAAAAGAGTCATCAGTAATTCCAGTCTCACTTCCTGTTACATATCTACGTAACAATGTAACACATTTGCATAATGTCTGGCTAAGTTCTTCATTGGCTGCCGTGAAACAATATCTACTTTGACCCTCAAACACTATAGAGACTGTAAGAGTTTGGTTCGTGTTGTCGGCATGTCGAGAAATCTGTTCTGAGCTGTGAATCCACTTTGCATACACATCAAAAGGATTAGGACTCACGCAGGAATTTATATGAAAAAAAAAACAATGCCATCGTTCTTATCACTGTGTATAAAGTGCTGAGGAAGATCTAGAGCTGAAATTCAGATATGGTAATAGACCAATAGTTTCCGAGACACACTGTAAATGGTCGACTAATCACAACAGACTGGGCCATCTGACCAAGCAGAGCAGAGTGGACCAATCACAACAGACTGAGCCATCTGACCAATCAGAGCAGAGTAGACCAATCACAACAGACTGGACCATCTGACCAATCAGAGCAGAGTAGAGCAATCACAACAGACTGGGCCATCTGACCAATCAGAGCAGAGTAGTAGACCAATCATAACAGACTGGGCCATCTGACCAAGCAGAGCAGAGTGGACCAATCACAACAGACTGAGCCATCTGACCAATCAGAGCAGAGTAGACCAATCACAACAGACTGAGCCATCTGACCAATCAGAGCAGAGTAGACCAATCACAACAGACTGAGCCATCTGACCAATCAGAGCAGAGTAGACCAATCACAACAGACTGGGCCATCTGACCAATCAGAGCAGAGTAGACCAATCACAACAGACTGGACCATCTGACCAATCAGAGAAAAGTTGACCAATCACAACAGACTGGGCCATCTGACCAATCAGAGCAAAGTAGACCAATTACAGCTTACAATGCTGCCCTACAAAGGCAAAAGACCTTAACTCGCTAGAGTGTGGAACTGAGAAAAATGACTTTAAAGATTTTTAGTTGTCCCGCCAAATTAATTATAGGTAGGACACTGAAAATCGGGCAATTAGATGTTTAAGTAATGAAAATTCAACTCAAACTTGACTTTTGACCACTATTTTAAAGTTACTGTACTCTGCCTTTGTATTGTCAGCAAAAAGTGAGAAGTCATGCCAAGGCAAAAGGCAGTAACTTCCACATTATCAATATTTGGTTGCTGATCACCATTAACAAAATCATTATAGCAACACCTGTATAAAATCTAGTGATCATGGCATTTATTTTGTATGATTTACAATTATAGCCATCTACTTTTTTGCTATCCTGTGCTTTGGTTGCATTCTGGTGGCCCTATATTAATAGCCTACATTAAACATGACAAAATACCTCCATGGGATAAAGAGTATTTTTAAGTGGTACCGCGTGGCATAAGACTTGCTAAACATGCGTTCAAAATGATAACAATAAAACAGATCCTCGCGCACATTCTACCCGGAGACTGGTTTATAGCGGTGGATCTGAAAGACGCATACTTTCACAGGCGCTTACCGAGATTCGTGTTCAAGGTGTCACGCTCCTCGCCCGTTCACGAAAAGTAGCCTACGCAGTGCTTTCCCCCTTGAGACTAGGGAGCGCGTTCTGGACTACCTTGACGACTAATGCATTTATAGCACAACCTTCTGTGTTCCGCGTCTTTTCAGTATGCAGTGGTTTCAGCTGTCTGCCCTATTATTGTGCTTGTGCACTTCGCTCGTCCCGCGGATTTATTCCGGACGCTGTGATTGTATTTGTAACCTGCTTGTAAAAGCTGGTCTGATGTTGTATGCACCAGCACTTCTTGCTTCCTTATGTTGTAGGCTATGCACCAATATACCCTTGTTGCTTCATTATTATCACTCCCTGTGATATATTAGTCCCGCGTCGGCTCGACCGTGTTCAGGGCGATACTGAAGGCGCCCGCGAAGTTTTGGCACTCTGCCAGCTAGGTGCATGATTGTTTCAACCAGGTCCGGTATCCGAACTGGGTGAGGCGGGGCTTTAGTTCTTTGTTGTATTTACCTGATATGGCATGTGTAACATTTTTCTGTCATCTCTGCATGCTTCGCTATCGTTATCGCACGTTTGTCGATGGAGCGGTTTCAGACCATACTAAATGTTCTGACCGCATTAGTGCAGGACAAAGCTCTGAGGACATCAGAAGACAGGGATTGATGGCAGCTGTATACAGCTCTACACAGGCTACATCGTAATTTAAATTTTAATGGAGAGTAAAACAAAGGGAGACCACCGTATAATCTGGTAAGTAGCATTATTTGATAGAACACCGGCACCGTAACTTCATATTGACGCGCGGCTAAATAAAGGCAGAGTACCGTAACTCAAGCGTGAGCGTTCCAAAACAAAGCCAAAGAGCCGTAACTTGTGTTACGGTGTTCTGCCTTGGTTTCTCATGGGCTTTTGGATGTTACGGTTAAGACAACCCATTATTTTCTCGAAAAAACAACGGATTTGACTCAAGTTACTTATCCACATGATAAAGGAGGTCTTGAATGTGCCAAAAATATAAATAACTCATTTTCGACCAAAAACGATGTTACGGTCTTTTGCCTTTGCACGGCAGAATGGAGCCCAACTTATTCTTGTGGCAGAGTGTAAAGGTTTTAGCCTGGCTCCGCCCTCCTACGCACTTCCGCTCAATTTCATTTTCCTTCAGTACTACTTCTGGGATTGCGCTGTAGACTTTGGTTTTCTCCGATCAATTTTTTACCGGGCCAATCAGCGAACAGAGGGAGTGGCTGAGAACGATGACGTTGATGTCGACTCGTGCGTTATTTTGAGTTGTAGTTCAAAATAAGAAAGATGCGAGCGAAGCCATTCGGTCCGTTGTGGCAACGCTGCCGAATATCAAGAAGTTAAAGCCGGAGCAAGAACAATCTTTGCCTTGTTTTGTGTTTATGGCCATCCTCCCACGGGGTTCGGGAAAAGACATATGTCACGACCAAACGTTAGCGATTGGTTATGGCAGATAGAGTAACTCTGGGCAGATCCAATAGTTTAAGACTTCAATAGAATACCCACCTACAAGGAAGTTAACGCTTGTCAATGGAGCAGTGCCAGACTCTCTGTACAAATGAAATGTACGAGAGTCTGGTAGAACCAGGCTATAAAGGTTTGTAGATCTCTCTCAAATACTGGTAAAAACTGCTCATTTCAAGTGTAGGTTGGTACACTTTCCATGTCACGACCAATGTAAAACTAAGGGCTGCCGTTTACACTTGACATTATGCGACCTGTATCCGGATGTTGTCCACATACACATTGAAAAGACAAGTGTAAACGCGCTTCAGATCGGATTATTCTGTTATCTGATCAGTGTCCCGGTCCGGAGGTAGTCGAGGACCCATTGTGATCGGATCTCAGAGTAATGTAAAAGCAATCCAGCCATCGTGTCTGCATTCCACAGGTGGACGTCACTCGCGTAGCCAGAAAAACTGGGTGTGCCACATTTATTGTCAGATTAATGTGCAAAAAAAATAAAATTAAAAAAACGTGCTTGTCCTTCGAACAAGTAAATCGGTCATTCACTTGTCCAAGTAAAAAAATTGCTTGTACAGAAAAAAATAGGATTTTTTTTTGTAAATATAATTTATTCTGACACAATATTCTCATCAGTGTTCAGTCAGCTCTTACATATTTAAATCTGGATTTTTATGATATTTTTACCTTTATAAAGAGCATTTTCCCCTAACCGTTTAAAATATATGCTTCATCTTTCATTTTAAATTCTTAAATTTGATTCATAAATTCAACTGAAATAATAAGACACTATATGGCTGTTACCAATCCAATTAATTAATTTACACTGAAAAATTACAACTGCATTAAAGGAGCCGTATGTAAGAAATGTATTTCAATTAATCATAAAATGGCCCTGATATGTCACTAGACATTAAGATATCATCTTCATTTCAAATACTTATATCACTGACAACAGTAGTCCGGCCAGGATATTGTCATTTAAGTTAAAAAGTAAAGTTTTTATTTATTTATTATTATTATTTTTTTTTATTGCTTTAAACAACAAAACAATACAACATACATTTTAGAGCCAGGGAAGCAGAGAAAACACACATAAAATAATAATAATAATAATAATAATAATAATAATAAAACCACAAAATACAAGACATTTGTATCAATCAAAGATTTTGAAGACAGTGCATAAATGAACAGTCTTAATAGCTTTTCCATTAGTACCAGATTGAATAGTACAAAAGTAATTTTCAAATTCTTTAAGGAATATTGAAAAAAGGGGCTTTTTGTTAGAAAATTTACACTTATGGATGTGAAATTTGACTAATAAAATTAACAGATTAATTACAAAAGCCTCCTTAACCACACTGTTATCATACTTTGAATATCCAAAAATTACATTCTCAAAATGCAAAACAAAATTAAAGAGTTCCTTTTCCTTAATAAACACAGACACATCATACCATAACTTATTCACATGACTACAATGCCAGAACACATGGGGTACTGTTTCCAAGTGCAAAGAGCAAAAAGAGCAGCTTACTTCAATGTCAAACTTACTAAGGAAATGTTTGACAGGGTAGAATTTGTGCAATATCTTGAAAGAGATTTCTTTGACCTTATTTGTAACAAAAAACTTATGAGGCAATAACCAAACCCTCTCCTAGTCAATGTCATTAAGAAATTTAGTCCAATAAGCAAGAGAGCAAGATTTGGTGACAAACCTCCTTTAAAAATAGAGAATGAATAGATTTGTTATTGTTTTTGGACTGTAGAAAACAGATTTTACCACATACTGTGTCAGTTGGGTTGATTATGGGCTTATCAACTGATGAAAACACACCTCTACATTAGGAAATTATTCCAGAATTGATTGCAGAAAGAACAAGAGCAAATTCCTTGGGAGTCACAGGAAAATTCAAGTGTAAAAGAAACTCGTCTTACGGCATAAGGTATCCTTGAGAGTTAAACAAATGACAAACTAAAACAATACCCTTTTCAAACCAGCTTTAAAAAAAAAATACTTTTGTGTTTACGCAAAATACAACGGTTATTCCAAATAAAACAATGTTGCGGAGAGAAGTTGTGCTAGATCAGTTTCCAAGCCAATAAAGCTTGAGCATGAAAGGCAAAAAGTTTCACTGGCAACTTGTCAATTTTATAATCACACATTAGTAAAAAAGAAAGACCTCCAAGTCGGTCAAAAATAAAATTAGGAATAAAATTCCACAAAGAAGGTTTTTTCAAACAAAATTTTAACCAATTAATTTTGAAGGTATTATTTAAAGTAGAGAAATCTAGAAAATCAAGGCCACCACTTTTAAGCGAATTTATGACGACAGATTTACGGATGTAGTGCACACGATTCTTCCATAGAAAATTAAATAAAACCTGATCAGTTTTATTGTCTAAATGTATAGATGAAGCAACATAGGTCAGTCTAGAAATTCCTTCTGCCTTTGACAGAAGGACTCTACCCCTAATAGA
Source organism: Gila orcuttii (assembly GCA_026230005.1). Classification (NCBI taxonomy): domain Eukaryota; kingdom Metazoa; phylum Chordata; class Actinopteri; order Cypriniformes; family Leuciscidae; genus Gila; species Gila orcuttii. The sequence goes on from JAPDVR010000003.1 coordinate 49,737,619, forward strand.
CAAGTCCCTTAATAACCAGAGATTAAATTTGCTTTTAATCTTTTCTAAAGCAGGATTAAAATTCAGAGAAACTCTATCTTGCTCACTTTTCGAGACAACAACTCCCAAATAATTAACAGCTTCTTTAACAGGGATACCATCCATAAGTACAAGGGGGGAGCTTTTCAAGGCTAATATTTCACATTTTTTAATATTAAGGTTCAGACCTGAGGCATTTGAAAACAACTGAATACTTTAATTGCCCAATGAACCTGACTAGAGTTTTTTTTTTTAAAATAAGGCTGTCATCCGCTAGCTGACTAATTAAAATACTTCTACCAGCAATTTGAATTCCTTCTACTATCCTTAATAAAATAACAGAAGGCCTGTGCTACAATAAGAAAGAGATATACCGAAACTGGACAGCCCTGCCGAATTCCTCTTTTTAGAAGAAATCTCATACCATGTCCTAATTTCACTGAACTATTTCCCCCCCTGCATACAAAGTTTCCATGGCATTACAAAAATAGGGCCCGAAACCAAAACGCTCTAAACAGAAAAAAATGAAAGGATGCTCAATAGTGTCAAAGGCCTTGAAAAAGTCCAAAAAAAGAATTAAACTGTCATCCTCAATAAGATCAGAGTAATCAATGAGGTCGAAGACCAGCCTAATATTATTGAAAATATGGCGGCCTTTCATAAAACCTGATTGATTTTCATCAATAATGGAGTTCAAAATCGACTTGAAACGGCTTGAGAAAATAAGGGCAAACAATTTATAATCATTATGAAGGAGGCTGATGGGTCTCCAGTTGTCTAAAAAAAGTATATCCTTTTTAGGCTTAGGTATTAAGCAAATGACACCCTGCTTCATACTTGCTGTAAACTCAGAGCAATTTAAGCTCTCTATACACTTTGAGGAGGAAAGGGGATATAATCTCAGAATAAGACTTGTAAAATTCAGACGTTATCCCGTCGTTACCAGGCGACTTGTTACATTTCAGTTGAGAAATTGGTTCCTTAACCTCATCAAGTAATTGGTGAATCACAAAAAACTTTTTCATCCTGATTAATAGAATTAACATAACCAAGGTGCTTACAGAAAGTATCTAAATTAGCTACATTAAATTTAGAACTATACAAATTTGATTAAAAAGTAAAGTTGCAGCCCTCAACTGATGTTGATATTGTCATGTTGTGTTTTGGTCTGATGCGCCACCCTCCACCTATCTACCAATCACGAAGTCAGTAGTGTTGTGGCATCCGGATTGCCAGCTCTGCTCTAGTTACAACAGCTGCAGCTACAAACGTGTCGGAATCGGATAGAAAAAATGTCTAACGTTGCGAAACCAAAAAAACCTCGGTATGAATCCGAAATACTTCGTGACAAAGTCCGAAATAAAACAAGGATCTGTATAGGAGATGCCTTTGAAAGATGGAGACGGCTGAAAATGGAGAAGAATTTGAAGACAGACGCCAACGTTGCTAATTTTCTCCTGGACAGGTAAGACTCATCTATGTTTGGCTAACTTGTACTTGATGTAAATGGACATTTCAAATATTCATGACAGTCGCACAAGGTTATGCATGTTCGTGCAAAGTAACATTACGTTAGCTCATATGGAGGAGGTGGGTCATCGAATTGAAAAGGTAAGGAATTGTTTGGGTAATAAAAACGGCGAGTCGTCATTGCTAACATTAGCAATGCATTATCAGAGCCCGTTTCTCTGTCATTATGCTGAGAGCAGTAACGTTACAAGTGCTACCTCAAAATAAACATTCTCTGCCTTTTGGGCTATGCACTAAGTTAGTGTTGGTTTTGGAAGCACTAGGCGCACCAATGAAAAGCACATCGTAGCCTATGATGTGAATAATTTGTCCCACTTGAAACGTTTTGTAGCCTACTTGTTTATCATGCAAGTTCTACAGCCAAAAATAATAGAATGACGTGTAATCTTTCACATCACATATTTTAGCGTTATGGACGTGTATTGCAGGGTAAGTAAAAAAATACAGCTGGTCGCTTTCACTTATAGCGTCAGCTAAATGAATAGCTGTATCTTTGATATCTTTGACAGAGGCTTGTACTTATACGTTAATGACAGATAACTATGGCAATATGGCAAGCCGTTTTAACTTTTATTCATTTTCAGGATATGAATTCTTGATATCAACAATTCAATTGTTGATATCAACAATTACATTTTTGATATCAGCAATTTAATTATTGATATCAACAATAGAATTCTTGATATTAACAATTGAATTGTTGATATCAACAATATAATTATTGATATCAACAATTGAATTCTTGATATCTGTTTGTATTTTCACTAGTGAAATGTCACCATAGGCTGCCATTCAAAATTAATTGTTGATATCAAGAATTGATTTCTTACTAGTAGAAATATAATTTTTGATATCAATAATTACATTGTTACTAGTAAAAATGCAAATTCCTGATATCAATAATTCAATTGTCACTAGTTGAAATGTCTATTCTTGATATCAACAATTTAATTGCTACTAGTAAAAATGTTAGTTTTTGATATCTGAAAATGTATTTCTGATATCAATATAATTTCAGATATCTAAAATGGCTTTCTTACTACTAGTAACAATCACATTCATGATATCAGAAATTAATATTGTCACTAGTGAAAATGGAATTATTGATATAAAAAATGAACATTGTTACTAGTAGCAATTGTTGATATCAAGAATAAAGGTTTTTACTAGTAAGAATTGTATTTCAACTAGTAAGAAATCAATTCTTGATATCAACAATTGATTTTGAATGGCAGCCTATGGTGACATTTCACTAGTGAAAATTCAATTACAGATATAAAGAATTATAGTTTTTACTAGTTGAAATACAATTCTTGATATCTAGAATGAGCATTTTAACTAGTAAAAATGTAATTGTTGATATCAAGAATTAGCATTGTTACTAGTGGAAATGTAATTTCTGATATCAAAAATTGCCATTGTTACTAGTATAAATCTAATTCTTGATGTCAATAACTATAATTTTAACTAGTGAAAATTGAATTGTTGATATCAAGAATTCATATCCTGGAAATTAATAAAAGTTAATACAAGTTAGACTAACAGCTACTGTTCTAACAATGTACTGTCACTTACGAGCATACATCTTTACGATTATATTTGGCTAATCGCCATTAGTATATTTTTGCGATATGTAATTACTTTGCACAACATCTCTCATTTGAAGCATAAACATAATTAACAGAAAAAAAAACTTACTGTGTAGGACTCGTCACTTGCCATTGGAAGCTTCTTGTAGCAGCCTACGTTCCTGCTGGATCCTGCAGCCTATCTGGCAACCTCGAGTCAGTGAGGAGGGGAGGGGGATACACCGCTCTACAGTAATTTGAAAGTGATTGCAGTACCAGTTTTGGCCACAATCTTACATACGGCTCCTTTAAATAATGTTATGAGATTGTTTCAAATATTTTTTTGAATATACAAAAATGACATATTGGAAAGAATGATAGCCTACTTTTAAACACGAAACTAAACCACCAGTAGGGGGCGGCAGGTGACCGTCTTAATGGGTGAGTTATTGAGTCATTTATTCAAATGATTCGTTCAAACGGCTGAATTGTTCAGGAATGAGGCAGTTTTTTAATGGGTCATTGAATCTTTCACTCAACCGATTCGTTCAAAGCGCTGAATCATTCAGTAATGCGGTGATGTGTTCTGGTGAGATGCACTTTGGTTCTGCTGTGATCTTTGTTTGGAACTATTTTCGCTGCTCAAATAGAACAAAAACATTCAATACTGTGTCTAAAATGTAAGTGACTTGATATGAATAACTTGTTTATTGAACTGTCATATAAAATCAGTGTCACTTTTTCAATCGTGATGGTATTCAGCACTCGTGGTCGTGTGATGTTGCTTAACTGTATCATATCATATGGTATAAATATAAAAACTCCACATGAATTTTTTAACCGCTGTATGTTCATTAAGTTTCTTTGTGTGATCTGCGCTCATTTGTTTCCATTTCTCCTCATGAGGCTTCGCGAGCCTCAGCAGCACAACCTTGTTACCGTCATATTTTTTTAATGATAATTTAAAAATTAAAATACATTTTAAATATACAAATATTGTAAGTAAACAACAATAGTTCAAGTTTAGAAAAACATTTTATTAAGACTTTAAAAAGAATTCTGCATCAATTGTTAAGTGTGCCAGCTGCCACTGTGGGTGGCACGGGACACCCTGGAACACCCGTGACTACACCTATGTGTCACACAAAACCTCTCTCCTCTTTAGTGAATTGGAGTTAACTTAAATTTACCCAATACTACAATTCGGAAAGCCTTTAAAGGGATAGTTCACCCAAAAATTAAAATTCTGTCAGTATTTACTCACCCTCATGTTGTTCCAACCCCATAAGACTTTCTTTCATCTTCGGAACACAAATTAAGATATTTTTGATTAAATCTGAGAGCTGGATCACTCCTCCATAGGCTTCTAAGGGATTGAAACTTGCCGGCCCCGAAAAGTTATTAAAGACATCGTTAAAATAGTCCAAGTGACTACAGTGACTCAATCTTAAGTTTATCAAGCGACGAGAATACTTTTTGTGCGCAAAAACAAACAAATATAACGACTTTATTTCAACTATTAATTTCCTTCTCTGTGGGCCTTGAGTCAGTTAAAGGGTAACTAAACACTAAAACAACTTTTTTTAGTTAATGATCTGTTAGAATGGAGCTTCATAAATGCTGTTCATTGATTCGAGTACATTTTTTGACATTTGGGTTTAAAGTGTTTTAATTCTACAATATATGGTGTAAAAACATCTGAGTGCTGCCCTCTTCAGGTTGAACGGTGGCTACTGCAGTTGAATTTTCCTATTGGAAGTTGTGGTACCTTCTGATGTCAGCTAACCACGCCCTTGCCTACAGAGAGATGGGTCTCAGGTGCACGCCCCCCCTCGCTGGGCTCTGCCCACTTTTCCAGCATTTTTCAAATATTGCCAGTGGGTGGAGTCAGGCTCTGACCAGGGGTTTAGTTACCCTTTAACGTAGTGTGATTGCTTAGAGCTACGTCACACGTAGGCTCACTATTGGCCGACACTGGTCATGTGGGTGATGCGTGTGACGTACAACAACAGAAGCTCTACGCTGTTACACTAGTGAACTGACTCGAGGCCCACAGAGAAGGAAATGAATAGTTGAAATAAAGTCGTTATTTTTGTTTGTTTTAGTGCACAAAAAGTATTCTCGTCGTTTGATAAACTTAAGATTGAGCCACTGTAGTCACTTGGACTATTTTAACGATATCTTTAATAACTTTTCGGGGAACAAGTTTCAATCCTTTAGAAGCCTATGGAGGAGTGATCCAGCTCTCAGATTTCATCAAAAATATCTTAATTCGTGTTCTGAAGATGAACGAAGGTCTTAAGGGGTTGAACAACATGAGGGTGAGTAATTACTGACAGAATTTTCATTTTTGGGTGAACTATCCCTTTAAGGCGAGACACTACAGGTGAATAGGGTAATTTTTTTAACTATCAGATATCACCATGAAACTTTGCCAGTTGATTACCTACATTAAGATGAGAAAAAAATGTATTACAAGTTTTCTGTAATTTAATGTTTAAATATGCAAAAGAGGCATTGTCTAATTAAATATGCGCTATTTTGCATATATTTTAAAAAACGAAATCTGAGTATTGGACAAAGCCAGGTTCAAAATTATTTTTTCATTGTGTTCACATATCAGATGGGGAAAAAATTACAGAGGGATTTATGGATATCTACTTTTGTTATCCTGTAAATCAGAATATACTGCCAATAGCCTTAAAAAAATGATTTTCGCCATGTTTTTGGGAATAAAATGTTATATAAATCAGGCTACGAATAATATATTTACAAATCCCTCTGTAAATGTCTTCATAATATAACTAGGTACAAGACTGGAAAGTTTGGTGTATATAGGTGCTACTGAAGTGGAGATTTCGGACTTGGAGTATGACAGAAATGTCATTTTGAGAAAACGGGCTTTAAAGATTTAGCTTCAGCCAATGAGATTGCGCATTTAGAGTAAAATCCCCCCTTTTACTTTCGCGATTGGTTGCTGATGAAAAGGAAATGACCATATTTGGATCCGGCAGTCTTGTTCAGGAGAGAGAGAGCTTTCTAACGGTGTGTGTGATGACAGGGTGCAGATCGCGATCGCGGATCAGCATGACGTTTTATAACGACAAGTTTTGATGAATTTATGAGAAATCTACAGACGCAAACAGACAAAGTGTAGTAAAATAAAGACCTAAATGTGTATTTCGGACTTTTTTTCACCACAAGTCTGAAAGAAGACATGTTATTGAAGACAAATATCCCAAAATCTCAAAATTGACCAGTGAAAAAAAAACCGATGTTTTTGCCTGCCGTGTCTCGCCTTAAGGAATTATATCATTTTTCTACAAATAAAAATTCAATATTTTTCCAGTGTTTAAAGGTGCTCTAAGCGATATTGGGTGACGTCACTTCTTGTTGACGTTCGAAGTATTGTCAAACAAAACGGAGCCTAGCTAGACCGTCCCTCCTCCTCATCCGCACACTAACCCCTCAAACCCCACCACCAAATCCTTCTTGACGGTCATTGGCTGGAACAGTTTGTTATGTTTTGTGGTGCGGGTTTGCCCAGTTTGTTTTTGTTGCCGTTTGTGGAGCCTGGGGTGTCTGCAGAGACCGTGTTTTTTTTACAGTGTGTTCAGGGGACAGGCAGCTAGCGGATAGTGAGGAGATGTTTGCTGTATGTGACAAAAAATGTTTTGGCCTATAAAAAACATGTGACATCGCTTATAGCACCTTTAAGTTAAGATTTTAAGAACAAATTATCTTACATTTCCAGATGCACCAAAAGCAGAGGTAGTGTACTTTCAAATTCCCTATCCATCATTTTGTGTTGATCAGATTGAAACAACAGAACATCTGTTTTATGATTGTAAATTTGCCTGTGCCTTTTGGGAGGATTTGCATCACATGTTATTACCTAAATTTGAAGATTTACCTATTAACAAACGAAAATGTAATATTTATATTTATGAAAGATGAAACACATAACTTGGCAGTTAACATATTTATTATTCTTGGGAAATTATTTTTTACACAAGAATAGATTCCTAAAAAAACTTTTACGTTTTTCACAAGGAACTGTGTCATTACTTCTTATCATTAAAATTAATGAAGAAAAAGAATGCCTATCTACTTTGATAGAGGATCTTAAACTGGCTGAAAACCCCTATCTTTTATTTCTTTATTTTACTTCTTTACATTTTATTTATCTTATGCTATGATGCTTGTCTGTTGTCTGATTAAGATATTTCATATTTTGCACCCGGCAATTTATGTTTCTTTATAAAGTTCTTGGAAAAAAAACATTCATACTATATAGAACATACTTTTTTAGCCGTCGTGAAGCAATTAGTTATTCAAAATTAGTACTTACTCAAGAGAGTATGTGAATTCGGACGGTGCCAATGATCTTGTTAGCTTAGGCTAAAGCTAAAACAGACATTCATAAACCTGTTCAATGTAAGATTAGTTGCAAAAATCAGGCGTTGCAACTGCAATAAATGTCCCTATATGAAATAAAAAAAACAGTATAAGCTTAGATTATCTATTATTATTAAATTTTTTGTAAAAAATATTGTTCTAATATGTTAGTTTTAAGTTAAAGATGTTTTACACTTTCAATTATTTTTAAAAATAATTTTAGATGCCACTATCATATACTCACATAAAAAATTGTTAAGTACGGTGTACTTGTTCATGTTGTTTTGCAAAACACTTGTGCAGCTATTGAGGTGGATACGGGTAACGGTTAAGGGAAGGAAGGATCAACAGTGTAATTATAGATGACATTACAGATATTAAAATGAAAATGTTACAGTTGCAAGAAAAGCATATCTTGCAAAAGAAAAGAGAGGTGATGAAAATTGTTAAGAAGTTATTATATTGTTTTCCATTCAAGTTGCTCTGCATTTAATGTTTTAAACATTTTGATGAATAAATTTTTTGATGCCTATTTTAAATCTTAATATGTAAGATTTTTGTAATAAAATATCCAAAAACCACTTGCACAGTGTGATATATTTCATGCAGTTTGTTAAAAGTTTGTAAATCCAGAGAAATTGAGAAATTCCCATTTTAAATAATGGCTATTTTTTTTATTACCGTACTTTATTATTTCTTGCAAAACATACAGAGATGACATGTTTATGACATACATCTTTGTATACAATATACAAAATGTATTAACAATATGTTCAATGTGAATACAAATGAGAAAAGAAAAGTTAAAGAGCTAAAAAGTTTAGTTACATTGCACATCAGTTACATTGTACAAATTGAAGACGTTTACTTGCTTTCTTATTTACTGAAAATGTAATTGTATTGAAATACTTTTTAAATTTTGTATCAGCGATTTCAGGCCCAAACATAAATGATCACATTCATCTAATCTTTCCTAACGATCCGCTAGCTGCCCGCCCCATAAGCAGGCCGTCAAAAACCCGCGTCTCTGTAGGCAGCCTAGGCTCTGAGATCTGCACACAAAAACAATTGGGTTCACCAACCACTCAAAACCAAAATAAATAGTGTTCCAACCAATCACCGACAGGGGGTGGGTGTGAGGTTTTGCACTCGTGCACGGCTGCACGTGAAGTAGTAGTGGGAAGTTCGGATCATTTTACTGACTCGGATCTTTGAGTCTCGTTCAGCAAAATGAACGAATCTTTTTTCGAGTCATTTCGTTCATTTCAGCATAATATAATTAAAATGGCATGTTAAATATCCCAACACATCTAGTACTTACGAAAATGTTGATTACATTTGTAAAAAAGAATAAAAATAAATTATAGGGTAATGCAGCCAAAGCCAAATTATAAGAAACCGAAATGTTTTATTAATTGATTAGTTGTTGGGTCTTAAGTTCAGGCTATTGCAGTCTGATTCTGTTGGTTCACCTCACCTCCTGATCCGAGACGTTATTTCCTTTGCAACTTCATATTGATCAGGTTAGTTCTTCTCCTCTCGTGTCTCGAGACATTAACGTTAGTTGTCGACTCTTCAGTGTCTGACTCTGATCTGTCTGCTGGGCCGACCGTGCCGTATGTGATACAGCAGGGCCGGAAAGAGAAATGATTAGTTCATCTTTCGAGTCTCGAGTTCGGGTTCGGCCTGGTCCGAGTCTTTCGTTCTTCCTGTCAGTCCATATAGGCTATGCTGCCAGTACCGGAAAGAGAAATGATCTCGAGTTCGGGTTTTAAATCCTTCGTTCTTTTGTCACGTGACCGCTGGTATCTCGCATCAAATACAACATTAGATTCGTATTATTGACTGCGTCTGAATGTATATTGTTTTATATTTAGGAATTAAAATACAAAATATGTGCAATAAATTATTTAAAATACATTATCTGAAAAATATAAGTTCCATCTTATAGCCTATTGTCCCTGTCCGTCTCTTTTCTAAATGTTTCTTGTGCATCTGTGGTGTGTTTTATTATATATTATACATTAATTAACTACTATTATATTATACATTAACTACGTGCTTGTTTGTAAAAAGGTTGTGAATTTAGTAGGCTATTCAATATGGTGACAAGTCACGTGACAAAAGAACGAAGGACTCAAACCCGAAGACTCGAGAAAAAAATAAACTAATCATTTCTCTTTCCGGTACTGGCAGCATAGCCTCTATGGACTGACAGGAAGAACGAAAGACTCGGACCAGGCCGAACCCGAACTCGAGACTCGAAAGATGAACTAATCATTTCTCTTTCCGGTACTGACTATATTATAGACTAGATACTTCAGTCTCTATGGACTGACAGGAAGAACGAAAGACTCGGACCCGTCCCGAACCCGAAGACTCGAGAGAGATGAACTAATCATTTCTGTTTCCAGTACAGATTCAGAACCCATATGTTGCGCAATGCACATGCGCGGTCAACACAAAATAAACGAATCACTCTCTGAGACAACTCGGTAGTCCAAAGTCATATTAAAGATTCGTTCAAAATGAATGAATCGTTCATGAACGACATCACTAACGTGAAGTCGAAGCTGAAGAAGAAGCCAGCGTCTATGCTATCAATGAACAAGAGAAATTAAACATGTCTGAGTCAAACCCCAAGAGGAGGAGGATTAGGCAGAGGGAATACCATCGTGTTTATTCAAAGACACGAATAGTTATCGGGAAGGCTTTTGAAAGGTGGAGAGAACTTAAAGAACTGAAAAATTTTAAATCGGACGCCGAGGTTGCACTGTTTCTTCTGGACAAGTGAGTAGCTGCTAGTGCTGACTTTTTTTGGATGTGAACTGTGTGAAAATATCCTTCTTGAAAAAAAAATGAGTGAAGCTCGACTGCCAGTCGTCTTGCCCGCATCAGCTGGACACGCTCAACATCAGCTGTGGTAAGTTAGGCTGTAGCTCTTGTCTTGGGAAGCAGCCTGACCTCTCCCTCTCGCTCGTACAGAACTGTACTAGGTAAATAAATGATAATAGGCACCGTTAAGACACCTTGCTAGTAACCATTTAGATTTCAAATGACTATTCTGTTAGCTGGGAGCAAAGCTGGAAGCGAGCTATGTCCTAGTTGATAACATAATGTTCATGCATACAAAGTAAAAAAAAAATTAAAAAAAACATTCTCTGCTTAGTCTATTGTTTGGGATCTCGCTTCAAACACAAACAGAAGTGACGTCACCCACAATCGCTGATACAACCTTTAAAATGAAAATGATACGGTTGCAAGAAAAGCATCTTGTTAAAGGGACAATGTGTAGTTTTTTAGGTATTTCATTATCTAAAATCAATATTTTTATTCATAAATATGTCCTCAATGGTGTACAAATACCTCTGCCAATTATCTGACTTATCCTCGTAAACGAATAATTTATCTTTATATACATGTGACGGGTAGGTTTTTTAAAAAAAAAAATAGTGCTTTAAACAACAAAACAATACAACATACATTTTAGAGCCAGGGAAGCAAAGAAAACACACATACATGTATATATAAAAATAATAAAAATCACAAAATACAAGACATTTGTATCAATCAAAGATTTTGAAGACAGTGCATAAATGAACAGTCTTAATAGCTTAATAGCCATTAGTACCAGCTTGAATAGTAGAAAAGTAATTTTCAAATTCTTTAAGGAATATTGAAAAAAGGGGCTTTATGTTAGAAAACTTACACTTATGTGAAATTTGACTAATAAAATGAACAGATTAATTACAAAAGCCTCCTTAACCACACTGTTATCATACTTTGAATATCCAAAAATTACATTCTCAAAATGCAAAACAAAATTAAAGAGTTCCTTTTCCTTAATAAACACAGACACCTCATACCATAACTTATTCACATGACTACAATGCCAGAACACATGGGGTACTGTTTCCAAGTGCAAAGAGCAAAAAGAGCAGCTTACTTCAATGTCAAACTTACTAAGGAAATGTTTGACAGGGTAGAATTTGTGCAATATCTTGAAAGAGATTTCTTTGACCTTGTTTGTATTGACGGGTAGTAGTGATGTGACATCTGAACCGAGGCGTCGGAGCTTGTGTCGAGAAAAAATGGGCGTGGCAGATGAAGCCGCGATTCGAGGCTGGTGTTGTTAAAGGGATACTCCACTTTTTTTGGAAATAGGCTCATTTTACAACTCCCCCAGAGTTAAACTGTTGAGTTTTACCGTTTTTTAATCCATTCAGCCGATCTCCGGTTCTGGCGGTACCACTTTTAGCATAGCTTAGCATACATCATTGAAGTGGACAAGACCATTAGCATTTCTCAAAAAAAAAAATGACCAAAGTGTTTCGATATTTTTCCTGTTTAAAACTTGACTCTTCTGTAGTTACATCGTGCACTAAGACCGACGGAAAATGTAAAGTTGCGATTTTCTAGGCTGATATGGCTAGGAACTATACTCTCATTCCTGCGTAATAATCAAGAAACTTTACTGCCTTACCATGAGTGCAGCAGGCGTAATGATATGACGCAGCGCCTGAAAATAGGCTACCTTCCGTCAACTGCGCTGCGTCATATCACTGCGCCTGCTGCACTCATGGTACGGCATATCAGCCTAGAAAATCGCAACTTTACATTTTCCGTCGGTCTTAGTGCACGATGTAACTACAGAAGAGTCAAGTATCGAAACACTTTGGTCATTTTTTTTTTAGAAATGCTAATGGTCTTGTCCACTTCAATAATGTATGCTAAGCTATGCTAAAAGTGGTACCGCCAGAACCGGAGATCGGCTGAATGGATTCAAAAACGGCAAAACTCAATAGTTTAACTCTGGGGGAGTTGTAAAATGAGCCTATTTCCAAAAAAAGTGGAGTATCCCTTTAACGTGAAAATCACGTGACTAATGACGAACGAGGCCTCGGTTTGTGTTGATACGTCATCGGTTCGGTCTGAGTGTCTCTTCGAGTATGGGGTCTCTGCAGAACAAAACTGAGTGCTTCTCAATTTGTGGGTGTTTACAAACTGGTGGGTGTTTATAAATCATGCAATGAAAATGATGCCTTTCACCTGACCCCGCCCCTAACCCTACCCTCACACATGGGCAAATCAGGTAACGCGGTCGAAAACGCCCCTCTGTTTATGGCCTCGCCCACTGATCTGGTAACTCCTATTACTGTCCTGCAGAGACCTATATTTGGTCTCTTCCGGATAAAGGGGTTTCGAAACTCGCGCCACCTTGTGGGGGTTATCGGGAGTAGTAGAAGCAGTTGTAGTAGTGTCAGAGAACTCTCATTGTCATTGTCGTTATTGAGTCATAGCATAGGCTATTTGTTAGGGCTGTATATTATGACATTATACTTCTATAATTAATAATAACAATATATTAGTAGCTATATTATAGTACATTATAATATATAGTATATTATATTATAGTATAATAGCTTGTTATATTAATTAGATAATATTATTTGGATTGCTTTGGATTTTTGGATCTGGGCTGTTTTTTGTTTTGGATCGCCCTTTAGGATTTGTTTCCTTTTTGTGACTCTTCCTTTTTCCTGGTAATGGAGCCGACAAGAAAGAGGAGATCCTCCCCTGTCTGGCCTCAACAGAAGCATCAGTATCCTCATTTATACCAGCTGGCACTGGCATTTTTATGTTCCCCTGCATCCTCTGTTCCTTGTGAAAAGATCTTTTCCAAGGCTGGAGAGGTTTTGTCCAAGAAGAGGAATCGTATAAACCCCAACACACTTGAAAAAATTGTTGTTTCTCAATAAAAATCTATTGTAATCCTTCAAAAAAAAAAAAAAAAAACAGAATAACAGAACAATTCTTAACTTTTTCCGCCCCAGACTATTCTTTTGCAGTTTGCTTTATTACACTCCCTCCACCATAAGCACTGCACTCAACACAGTGTCACTTTTGTTGTTCATACTGTTACACTCTAAAAAATGCAGGGTTGTTTTAACCCAAATTTGGGTCAAATGGACAAACCCAACCGTTGGTTTAAAAATGAAAGTTAAAAAATGTAACCCAATGGCTGGGTTTGTCCACATTTTACCCAAATTTGGGTTGAAACAACCCAGCATTTTTTAGAGTGTACTATCCAAACTGGAGAAAAAATGCAGGGTTGTTTTAACCCAAATTTGGGTCAAATGGACAAACCCAACCGTTGGTTTAAAAATGAAAGTTAAAAAATGTAACCCAATGGCTGGGTTTGTCCACATTTTACCCAAATTTGGGTTGAAACAACCCAGCATTTTTTAGAGTGTACTATCCAAACAATTAATAAACTGTGTGTGTGACAGTTGTCTCTGGGGTTTACGGACATCATAAGTCTGCTCAGGTCATTGGTTCAGAGAATTAATTAATTTGTCTGCTACTTCTTTGCACAGCAGCTAGGTGTCACTAGTGAGCAGTGCTGAATGAAGCTTCGAGTAATCAAGTTTCAAGTTTGAATTTATTTATATAGCACATTTAAAAACAGCAAACAGGGCTGACCAAAGTGCTGAACAATACACAAAATAAAGAACAAGGACAAACCACACATTCACGACATAAGCTCATAATGAATTAAAAGCTAAAGAAAAAAAAAGTAATGAACCTTTGGGAGAAGCAATGGGCTGCGAAGTCTCTGGTTTAGGAAGCCTCATTTTACCATCACTGACGGGTAGGTCCACGGAGGCTTCCATGTAGTTCCGCCATCTTGAAAAACTATAATGGCAGGGAGGGTCAAAAAGTACTAGACCAACGCGTTTTCGTTCAGAGCCAGCGTGACGTAACTGAAAGCAACAGAAACGGAGGAGCAGAGCAGTGAGAGGCGCTTGTCACGGCCCCGGCAGGTTTAAAAGGCTGCATTGCACTGTTATTTTTGATGGCGGACCATACATATGCCGAGCCACAGGAGAAGAAATCCTCGTCGCCAAAAAAGTCCAAAATTCAACGTAAAAGGAAACGTGACCGGAGACTACAAAAAACAAGAGTCAATGTCGGGATAGCTTTTTCCAGGTGGAAAGAGCTAATGCAGGAGAAAGATTTCAAAAGAGACGCTGAAGTTGCCTGCTTTCTCCTCGACAGGTAGGTCAGTGTTAGTCTTAATTACATGCTTTTTTCATTGCTTGGTTGTGTACTTTATTATATAGACAGTAGAACATTTATAGTTAAAAGTTAAACAGGCTCTTTGATGAATATCAGCTATTGAGTAAAGTAGAGAAGGCGCTAAAAACAAGGTTTGTAAATTTACTTTTTGTAACCTAGAAATTAGATAATATTTCCCGAAGGAAAACTCGACGAAGTTCTATTAGAATTATATGATATTATATTGTTTTCCATTCAAGTTGCTCTGCATTTAATATTTTTAACATTTTGATGAATACATTTTTGATATGCCTATTTTAAAGGCACAGCTAATATGTAAGATTGTTTTAATAAAATATCCAAAAACCACTTGCACAGTGTGATAAATTTCATGCAGTTTGTTTAAAGTTTGTAATTCCAGAGAAATTCCTATTTTGAGGAATGGCTCTTTTTTTTTTTTTTTTTTTACTTTTTTTTTGTTGCAAAACATACAGAGATGACATGTTATGACATACAACTTTGTATACAATATACAAAATGTATTAAAGGGATTCTATGCAGTTTTTTTAGCTTAACTGAACAGCTTCAGAGTTATTGAAATGGTTATATGACTTCTTTCGGGTTGAATGGTGGCCTTCTCGCACCCCCCTGGTGCCTGTGAGCGGAAAAATCTCACTTGCAACTTTGGTGCGGCGGGCCGCCGGCCTCAGCCTCAGGAAGTATCGCGTGATATCAGCTCTCGCGATGTAACATATTCCTTTACGGCACTGCACACATACACGCCCCCATCCAGGAAGGTAGAGAAGGATGGAGTTTGTCACAATATCGTCATGGCTGAGCCGGCATATAAGATGCAGAAAGCATTGTCGGTGGAACAGAGAAAGAGGAAACGGCAGACTGACCGAGCGAGGAGTCAGACACGAGCGTAATTTGCGGGTGTTATATGTCCCCATTGAAACATCTCGCGGCACGGATGTACCCATACAAACAAATAAAACATCTCCAGGTAATTCTAGTAGAGCATTCATTTCGTTCGTTTGTTAAATAAGAGGCGATCTGAAATGTGTTGTTTTTGAAATCAAGTGACCAAAGTGCTTGTTGCCGCTGCGATCAGTGGCGCGGATAGAGTGTTCTGTTGTGACGCGCACAGTCTTCACACAAACGCGCGCCTCAATCCGTTGAGGAGAGACTCTATATTTGTTACGGTGAAATCACAAAACCTAATGCACAAAAAACGTGTCCCTGCTTGAAATACAACCACTAATAAACATTCGGTTTTGATGAGGAAAATAAACTATACTAGTACGGATTAGAACCCAGAACCTCTGACACACTTGGCAAAAGAAATTTACGACAGTAACGTTAAATACAAGTACTCCACAGCGACTCTAAGGGTCGCTGTTTGACAAAAACGGGATTCCTGCCTGGTGTCCCTTTAACAATACATAGATGTTCAATGTCATCAGAATGCAAATGAGAAAAGAAGAGTTGAAGAGCTAAAAGTTTAGTTACATTGTACAAATTGAAGACGTTTACTTGCTTGCTTATTTACTGAAAATGTGATTGTATTGAAATACTTTTTAAGCTCTTTCAAAAACACAAGAATTTTTTTTTTAAATAATGGTCGTCCCTTGTCATTGTCGCCTATCAATTACGTAATATCCGCGCTATGCTCGGTTTCCGCTTGTAGAAACCATGGTAGAAACCATAGTCTATACATAGATGCCTCATTAGCGGCCGTTTCAATGGGCCGCTATACGAAAGTCGCCAATGAGGAATCTATGTATTTATATATATATCTATGATTCAGTATCTAGCACGCTGCTGTTGTGTTGTTCCGTTCCGTCATCATCATGGATCACAATTATTCATTGGTGATTACAGAAATTCCCAAAAAACGTAAACGAAGACCAACAGAGTCAAGCAGGCTGTGGGACAAACGGAGAAATAAAACCAGGATAAATATCGGCGTGGCGTTTTGCAGATGGAGAGAACTTCGAGACAAACTTAGAATTGACAAAGACTCCGCTCTAGCATGTTTTTTAATAGACAGGTAAGCAAATAGGCTATATTACTTATTGTACAAGTAATGGTCATTTGATGATTTCACTAGATTATTCATTTACTTTTAGTACGATACGATTGTTTTACCGCTTTTTTCAATTGTCATCACATTTTCAAAACTCTAAACACATTTAGCACAACATCCGTCTTTTGACCGTATCATTAATACAATTCATGTGGTTTTCACTCAATATACAGTCAGTTAACACGTTTCTAATGTTTACATTGTCTTTTTTTAGCATACTCAATACCAAAATAATGGATCTTTCTGGTCTTATTTACAAATGCTTAAAACACTGCATGACAGAGTTGAAGACCTAATGTTCCAAAACTTAAATATTGTATAAAGCCTCTTCTGCAACATCAGCAGCTCAAAAGTACTGAAAAATAAATAAATATTGAAACAACTGATAAGCATTTTTGGGTAGCGTTATCAGATCACTGAAATATTGAGAAATAGCTGGATCCAATCTCAGTTGGAGGCATGGTCAAGTGTTGAAGTTTTACACAGTAAAAAGGGACTCTTTGAATTGGTTTTGTTCAATGTGGATGTCAAACAACTCTCAGAAGCAGAGAGAGAAAAAAATATATTTGAGCAAGGGAGAGGAATAGTTGTGGAAACTATGAAAGCTTATTTCCGCTATGGAAAATAAAATAAAAAAGCTAATTGTGACTTTTTATCTTATTACTTTTTTTATTTATTTTTTTATTCCTATAGTTTATATCTCACAATTCTAAAATTCTAGAATTGTGAGATGTAAACTTGCAATTGCAAGAAAAAAAAAGTCAGAATTGTGAGATTAAAAAGTTACAATGACCTTTTAGGCTATTCATTTTTTATTATGTGGTGGAAAAAAGCTTCCGTGGTAACCAAAAGCTATATGTATATGTTGGATTTGTTGTTGATCAAAGCTTAGACTAAAAGGAAACTGAATTCTAAAAAACAATGGCTTTTTGTGTACAGGTAATGCAGATTTCGTAATGCCATCAATTGTTAGTATTTTGACAGTCATTGCGCTATACGATTGACTATGTTCATGTTGGAAAGGCAACTAGTGCTAGTGTTTTGACAGAATGCTTGGATTTTGAGTCGGTTTTTCTGTGTTTGACGGAGTTGGTATAGAAAAGGTTTTTACTTTTAAGCATTGTGAAAAGTAGAGTTTGTTTATTTAACAAAATGTGTTTTTTTTTGGCCAGAAAATTAACTATTTAGCCAATTGTGTGATGTGTTGCTGTCTTAAGAGTTTAGAAAAAGTACTTCAAGTATTGATAAATGCATGTTAGCAATTGTAAAAAACTGTAAACATGTAAAACTCCATGCATATAATTAACACCAAATAGTCACATATCAGTAACTGGCTAATAGAGCATTACATTTCACGTTCCTTGCAGCCAATTCATTATGATGACATATAATAGTGTGATCAAACGTACAGGTAATACAAACACTAATTTATTTCCTCATCCATTAACATAATTCGTGAATTAAATTGTCTTTGTTTTTGTTTTGAAAATGTGACCTCCAGCTGAGAAAACGATATTGTGCATGTAATCTCCACTGACTTGAGCTGATAATTATTTTTGTATCAATACAAAACATAACTTTGTTGTTATTCAATCACAATCTATTACAGTGGATCTAACCAATCTATTGCACTATTCCAGTTCACACGTTCCGTATGTCATGTAATTTATTCTGTTTGTGATCAATTTACTACTTTTACTTCAAAGTTCAACTGTTGACTACATATATAAAACAAAATATAAATAGTTTAGTTGAATTGCATTTTTTTCCCACAAAGTATTCAGTATATTCCCTGCCATTATAAATGTTGTCAGATATTCAGATTGTCAGATATACAGATATCCATCAGGTAGCTTAGTGCAAACATGTATATTCGTGATTTAAAGGTGCGACAGGCCATTTCCCTCCTGAACAGTTAACACTCCTCCCAAGGCATATGTCTTAAGTGCAATACTCCCACTGTTTAGTGCAATATCCAACAACTCAGGTGATACTTATATGTAGATTTATTTATTTATAATATTCAAAACACTGAATATATGTTCATAATCTGTAAATCTGAACATGTCTATTCTGACTAAACCCAACTGTGATACTTTTATTCTCATATATTTATATTTTTATTTTTTTATTCTTATAATTTGTAGTATTATGTTTCTTGTTGTATTTGTATATGTCCACTGGAAGCCTCAGTACCAAAAATAAATTCCTTGTGTGTGCAAGCACACTTGGCAATAAAGCTCTTTCTGATTCTGATTCTGATGTCACGCGTTTTTAGGCTGAAACATTTTTTTTTTTTTTGGTCACATACAGCAAACAACATCTCACTATCCGCTAGCCTGTCCCCTGAACACACTGTAATTTAAAACGCGGTCTCTGTAGACAGCCCAGGCTCCACAAACTGCAACAAAAACAAACTGGGCCAACCCGCACCACGAAACATAACAAATAGGGTTCCGGCCAATAACACACAAGAATGGTTGGGGGGTCGGGGGGTTAGTGCGCGTGCACATGAAGGGGGGTGTGGGAAGTGGAGGAGAGGAGCATGAAGAGGAAAGTTAGCTTGAGGAGAGATGTCCTAGACAACGACTGACGTTAGAATTATATTCTCTTGAGTTTTGATATGGCCAACAAACGACCAAAGAGACTACGTTCCGATGAACAGATAGCAAAGGAGAAGGATCGCGCGAAATCCCGAATTTACATCGGGAAAGCCTTCGAAAGGTGGCGAGAACTCCGCCGGCAGAAGGGCTTTCAATTCGACATTCAGGTGGCTCAGTTTTTGCTGGACAGGTGGGTAAATCCAGTTTGGCTTTTCTAAATGGACGTTCATGTTCGCCTAGTCAGCGCTAACCTTGCTGAATACAACATATAACGGTAGGTTTCTAGCAGCTAGCGCTCGATCTCTAGTGTAACGTTAAATGATCAAGCAAACGCGCAGGGATGAGGAGGAGGAAGGGTCGAACTAGCCTCCGTTTTGTTTGACAATACTTTGGACGTCAACAAGAAGTGACGTCACCCAACATCGCTTTAGAGCACCTTTAAACCGACAAATAACAGGTCGAAGTGAACAAATGGTTGCTTGAAAACTTGGCAACCCGTGCCGGAACCTCTGTTATTGTTTTGGTCCGTGTGACCCCGCCCATTGCCGGGTTGCCAGTTAGCGGAAAAACACAGTTGCAATCATGGAAGCTAGCGAACGAACTGTCTCAGAGATCGCAGATTCTACTCGACCTAAAAAGCCCAGGCATCCATCTAAAAAACGCTATGACCTGAATTACAATAAAAAGCGGATAAATATCGGAGATGCGTTTGAGAGATGGCAACAGCTTAAAGCCCAGAAAGACTTTAAAAGGAATTCAGAGTTGGCTGGGTTTCTCTTGGATAGGTAATGTTAACGTTAATCGTTGAGCTTCAGCTAAAGTTAGCTAGCTAATAGTCAGGCTTCTACTAGGAATGGATATTTTATGTTTCGTGACACCTGGTTATATTGAGAGACAATGTACTGTTTACCACAAATCATCGTGACGAAACCCACAAGCTTGAGTCGGATTTATGAATGCGTATGCAACTGAATAGATGTGGCTAGCGTTAGATTGCAATACTTTAGTTCAACGGTGTGTCATTTTTTGTGTGCATAGTTTGATTATGGCATATTGTTTTATAGATACGAGGGTAAAAGCACCCCCATTCCTGGCAAACGTCGTAAGCGTTACTCGAAGTCTCCTGCACAGCCCAGTTATGAAGGTCCAACAACACTCTCAGAATGGTCAGTATCTGAATCCATATTCGTTTGCAAACCACTTTGTGAAGTGTATGAGTACATAAGTAGCTAACACTAAGAAGTTTGTTGTTAAATTCAATTTGAGTGTTTTTGTATTACTTGTCTAGACAGTTGCACAAATGTTATGTCTGTAAAATAGTGAAACCGTCTATAGAGAAGAGTTGCAACATTAAGAGAATATTTAAAGGGGTAGTTCACCCAAAAATGAAAATTCTGTCAAAAATAAGATGATATTTTTAAGAATTTTTGTAATAAAACTGTTGATGCTAGCTATATGGAGTGAAAAAACAGTGTTTGGAACAACTTGAGAGTGAGTAAATGATGACAGAATTTTCATATTCGAGTAATCTATCTTTTTAAATAGTGGTCTCTTAGTAAACATGACAGTGAACTAGAAGCATACATATGCAGAATTTCTTTTGTGTAATAGTTTTTATATTTAGTCTTCAAAATGTGAGTGTCCACAACGATGAAAACTTTATCATAAATGATCACTGACCTCAGTAACACTGTGCAAGTTATAATATTTGTTGATGTTTTTAATAGTATTGCATATAGTATATAATGTTGTATGATTCCTAGTTTACTAATCTCAAATTTTACAGTTATGATTGGGGAACAGATGATGAGGAAGAAGAAGAACAGAATTCTGATTGCTATGACAGCCAAGATGATGAATTTGTTCCTCGACGGTATGTTGTGTTTTGCTCTTACTAAACCAACCTATTGTTGGCTTAATGCTACTTAAATCTATAGTGTTGTTATGTGCAATGGGACGAGTCTAAAGTCACTACCGATATTAAACTGCCATGTTTTCCTTGAAATGTACTACACACTCAATCTGTGACAACTGAATATTCATTTGCAACATGTACAGTCAAACCAAAAATTATTCAGACACCAGATATCATTTTTGATATTTTTTTACTAGTGAGTGCAGGACACTATATTTCATTTTTGTAAGTGAGGATAGCAAAATAAAGTAAACTGTGATATATTATACCCAAAAATTCTTCATACAGTGACTACCAGTAAAATGTATAAACATTTGGGACCAAATATTATTCAGACACTTTGACCTGACCATGTTTTGCTGAAGTGTTTTTTCTTTAAATGCTAATGCGACCTTTTTTATAGCACAGACTGAACTAAATGAGGCATTGGTGGAGCTAAATTGGTATTATCTAATTGTGTAGTTAAATTTAACAGCTGACAGATATTCAACCTAATTAATTTGTGAGACAGTCTAACAGAAGGATGGACAAAACCACTGAAATATCAACTGATTTATTAACTCTGAGTTCTTGTCATAATTTATAACCATTTCCTAAACTATAGCGAATGAACTGTGATATTGTGAGAAATGTTGAAGGTGTCTGAATAAATGTGGTTTGACGGAATATGAGTGTGAGATGTGTATTGGCTAAACCAACATGCTAACTTTAAATGTGATGAATATTTTGTGCGCTGACAGGAACAGTGGAGCGTTGCACGAAACCGGACTGGATGAGATTGTTTATGACGTCCGTGACACAGCGCCTCCATCCCCTCCCCCGCTCATCTTTCCCTCTCCTCCCGAGATCTTCACCGAGGACGACCTCACGGGGAAACGGGCATCCATCGCCTATGAGGACTGTCTGAAGCAGCTGACGTCGTTCCTCACGCTGCCGGTGCAGAGGTGCCCGTACAGGTGTGACGTCAGTCATGTGCGGTGCCAATGCCTTCCCCCCTTCCAGGTCTCCATCACATGCAGGGGGACGGCAAGCATCATGGAATGGGTGAGGAATTGTAAAACACTGTAACCAAGTCGTGTATTTGCAGTGAACGTGGTTTTGCGAGACTTGATTACTTGTATATGATTATTTGAATCACTGTATACTTTCATTTGAGAATGTTAAAGGAATTACCTCATGATTTACTTATTACACATTTATTATTGATTACACTATACTTGCATTTGAGAAAATTAATAGTGTGTTGCAGGTATGATGTCACTTTGTAGGCAAACCAATAGTTTGCATCACACGTGTTTCCTCGAGGAAAAACCCAATAGGAGTTTCCCATAGGCTTTTGGATTATCGCTAAAAACAAGGTCTGTGATCAGCAAAAGTTTATGATACTTGCACGTTTTGACCATCAAGATGAATATCACAGATGAACACAACTTTTGTGAATTTTGAAGCCTGAATGCAGTCGCCAGAAGTCAAAAGCTATAGGTAGGCTATTAACTAACTACACCACGGTCGCTCGACTTCAACGTCACCATCACTAAGCTTCCCACAACCTTTTCGGTTTTTATCTAAAAACATTTTCCCCAAAACGTTTGAGTTAGAATAGTTTATAAGTGCACAATTATACGCATAATGAGGCTGTAAAAGCGGATTCAGTTTACCTGTTCAGCGTGATGACGTTTAATCTCCTCGACTGCCTTGCTAGCAACTGCCTTTTTCAAGACTCATAACAGCTTAAAAAAAATCATGAGTGGGGTAACACTGATGTATTTTATGTCGTAGAAAAAAAACGTGAAAGAGCTTGTTTTCACCACAGACCTTATTTCAGCCATTTAATCAAAACCCCATTCAAAAAACCCATTGACTTTGGGACGATGGAACTTGAAGTGCTAAAAATGCAACTCGTTTCTACGTTTTTTTAACTACAAAGTGATGTCAAACCTGCACCACTCTATTATGGATGTTTTTTTTTCCAACATTCTGCTGTTGACTCTCAGACCTGTCCCAATGGCCATACCGTGTGGAGGTGGAGCTCGCAGCCGACAGTAAGGTGTGGGATACAAGCGGGGGATTTCATGCTGGCCACTAACATCTTGCTTTCTGGGAGCAACTACTCCAGCATGGGTATGACGAGCGACGCGAGGTTGGCATGTCTTCTGTTGGACAGGTATGTCCATTACAACTAATTCTGTTCATACAATAGGTTGCAGTGTAAGGCCTGCTATCAACCAATGCACTGGCAGATCATAGGGTTGATGACATGACGCCTGCGTTTTCGCGGGTTTGCGTTTTTGAGGTTTGCGCAGAGATAACCTTAAATGTAGGTGTTTTTTTTTTTTTTTTACATTTTTCAGACACTGTTGATGAGTGGCCGGAGCGCGTTAAGGGTTTTCTGTTAGAACGGTGTCGTGTTAGCGGCCCCTAAGTTAATAACTAATGATCTTTGCAACGGAAGTGAATCAACCAATCAAAATTAACTTTAGCTGGACAATAACTTTATTCTACAGCTGCTGTAAAGCCAAAACAATCTCTGTTACTGTAATTTCCTATTATCACTGTAAAGCTGCTTTGAAACAATCTCTATTGTTAAAATCGCTATATAAATGATGAATATGCAAATGAGCCCCACCTCCACTCACTCACACCAGCACAGATCAACTCGTTGACGATCACACGTTGATCTGATAGTTTGTATTTAGGTAGTTTGGGTCGTCAGAAACACCAGCGATTTCAAACCTTGTTTTTGAGACCGTCTTTGATTCACTGCAGTTTTATAGGTGCAGTGTGTAAAAATGACAGCTATTGGTTGAAATAGGTACTGCAGTCCAAACTCAAAATATCGGAGATTGTTGTTTCTCCCGGCCCCTCCTCCTCAGTAGTGGTGGGGGAAAAAATCGATTCTGTTCAGTATCGCGATATTTTGCACACGCAATTATATCGATACAGTAGCGCAAAGTATTGCAATCTTTAATTATAAAATGATCTGTTTTACTTTCCAGTTTTCTCTATTGAGTTTACTGGCACTTGTTGCGGTGCTTTGTTGTCGTGCATTCAACAGCAAATTCAAATGAAAATGGCTTCACTATTACAACCGGTTGTACACGACGCTCGTTCTTTCCAATCGAAAGTGTGGGTAAATTTCGGTTTTATGATTATTCTCAGGTTTATGTTACTCTATTATGTCTGCTTTATGTTACTCTATTGTATTTAAATAATTTTAAGTTATGTGCTGGGAGCTCAGTGAGCTTTGTTTCATATTAAATATTACTTGCTCGGTCCTGTCTATCTATTTTTCACTGCTTGAGAACATGGGTTGGATCCGAAATCGCCCCCTAAACCCTCATTCACTAAGTTAGGCCTATTCCCTAAGTTAGTCCACTAATACTGGTCATTTGAAGGAGTGAATGAAAACGAGTGAGTGAATTCGGACAGCCGTTGAGCGTACATAAGCTGTACATTTGTTAATGCAGTGCAGTTTGGGACACGCGTCCCATTTTTTCACTAATCTCTACGTTCATTTAAGACTATATTTAAATCATTTAAGACTGCTGTTATGAGGACACTCGACAAAACAGACATTTTGCCATAATTTGTGTGTTATGGTTTGTTCAAGCCCGAAAGAGAACTCTATACTGACGCGCGTCTTTTCTGTGTGTGTGTGTGTGTGTGTGATACAGGCAGGATTTAACGGATACTGCGTAATTGCGTTAAATATTTTTAATGCTTTAAACTTTTTTTTTTTTTTTTCGGTGCCGCGGTGGGCAAGTGATGAAACCGGTGTTGCGACTGAACACCGTGTAACACCGACTACCGTAGCAAGCCTAGAGCTCACATTCATGTGAGAGGTCTCCTATTCAGAGAATAATTACGTCCTGTCCTGTAATAAGGTCCTGTGTCCTGAATGTTCAAGAACAAGTTTTCAAGTTTTTGCACTTCAGTTAATGTGTAGAAGATAATGTTTACAGAATTAAATGTGACATTTAAAGTGAGTTGAGCGGTCTTATTTTCCTCATTTTTTGTAATGCCTTTGAATAATATTGGGGACATGAATCGCTATATCGCAGAATCACAACACTTGCTGTATTGCAATATATTGAGAATCACAATAATATTGAATCGTGGCCCAAATATCGCAGTACTATCGAATCGTCACATTTTTGCCAATTCCCACCCCTACTCCTCAGACTCGACGCTCACGCGGGTTGCCAGTTTAAGGACACGCAACAAGGAACGAGCGCAATTGACAATGAAAGCAGAGTAGACTTACACACTGTAAGTTGATGTGTTGATTTATTCATATTTTAATACGCTCTCGTCTCGTTCTTAGAGATTTTTGGATGGATACCATGGCTTTTTAGGTTGTGTGGCATCTACAATCTCTGACCCAGTTTGTTTTCTGGCTGTAGTACGCTGTGTTTCCTGCCAACTGGCATCCCGGAGTGTCGAAATACTTTTGGGTGAACTGGCAGTGGGTGGGCGAGATCATACAGATCAAAACAAAAACAGACATTTCAACACAGAACACACATTTCAAAGTAAAATAACTGGCTGTAGAAGAAACGAGTATGTGAACATTAAGGTTTTGATGTTGGTTTTAGTATAAGTCTGAAGAGATTGTTTTTAGATAGGATAGCTTAATAGATATGGATATATACGTGTATTTTTTTTTATAGTTATTTATTTGTATTAGGGCTAGGTAAAAATATCAATTCATCAATGCATTGCAATTATTTGTTTCTCAATTCAATATTGATTCATCAAATCCTATGAATCGATTCAGCCCACCGGCCAGTGGCGGCGCTGTGGGCAACACTCTAGTGAGAGCGTTCAGCGTTGTACAAGACGCGCTTTACCAAAACAGCAAGATGACGGACAGCAGCTGCACTCCGCTCAAGCCTGCACCACCAACCAGGGATGTCGTTAGGCCTATTTTAGGGGGGCTGAAGCTACCCCAAAATGTTCCTAAGCCCCCCTAAATGATAATAAGAACAACAATAAGTCTCCCGCATATTGATAGCGGCTCCCTGATGTACGCAAATTAGTTAAAATCTCCCAAAATCTAGAGCTCGCGAGCTCCAAACCGCGTAGCGCGTGCACGACAGAGAGGAAGAGAGCGAGAGTCCTTGCGTGTGTGTGCAAATGTGCGAGCGTGTGCCTCATTAAGCGCATTTTTTTATGAGTATGCACATTTTGTGTTTCTGTATACATTTCTTTTATAACTTGAATGTATAGGAAGAAAGAAATATACTGTCTATTTCAGTTACATACACTTTAGAGGTGTGTTAATAAAGCACCTGTTTTTTACAGTTGTGGTTTGTATATTGTACAGTTTGTTCTGCTAAATAAACCATGACAGGAAACATGCTGGGGTCAATTTGTTCTTAAACATTGGTAATACTGCACACATTATTTAAAAATATACTCAGGTACTTAATTACTTGTGTATTTACTAATTATAGAATCGATATCAAAGCTAGTAAATCAATATCGAATCAAAATCGAATCGAAGCCTCAAGAATCGAAATCGAATCGAATTGTGAAATTCCTAACAATACCCAGCCCTAATTTGTATGGTTTGTCCTGAAAATGTCTCGTTAAAAAAATCAAGGTCCACAATGGAAATAAGTTAATGCAACTTTATTGTGTTATCCTTGACAAAGAAATTGTGCATTCATTGCATAATGCATTCATTATAGTGTTGGAATTTAGGGTTTATGTTTATTATGCCTATTTGTCCACAGGGAAATGGCAGAATCTGAAGACATGCTGTCAGCAGAACAGTCCGCAGACAGGTAACGTGTATTTGACATTATTACTTTTGACAAACACATGATTTGTTGAGGTTGCTAATAATTTGCCCTCTTCAGACCTATAGGAATTGTTTATTAAAGATGGGGGTGTACATACACGCTTCAGTATTACATTTTTTTTTTTTTTACCTTACTATTTATGGGAACAATAGTTAAGGAGTGCTTATGCATGATTTATATTATTATATCATATAAAATAATATAACAATTATGAACTGTAAAATTCTGTACACAAGCAGTTTAATCCTATAATTCTGATTCAACATGCCTGAAATGTATGGCTGTGAACCTTTGGGTAGACAGCGAATCGATTTGCTTCATGATTCATTGTTTTTCGACTCAATTCAAGAATGATTTTTGCAAATTCAGAATGCTTCAATTCGAGATGATTCACAATGCAATATGATTAATGATTTGATTCTGCATTTTTTAAGTGCATTCATGGGATTATTTAAATTATTTCCCTAATGTGTCTTAGTCAGGTTGTGAATTACACCGCGACCTTCAGGGGGTCAGAGAGGGAAGGCAAAACAAAAAAACTTTGTTTAGAGCGAATGTTTTACTTCTCCATTTAAACTCTTGAATGAAAATGTCAAATTCAATTAGAATAATCAATATAACAATTTAATATGTCAGGTAAACGTATCATTACAATTTCATAATCAATTCAAAGATAATCAATGCAAAACATCAAATGCTCTAGAACAAAGAGGAAAAGTTTACCCAACATTAGAAATGCGTGAGGCCGAGAGACTCGCAACTCTCAGCCTCACGGGCCGATCTCAGATACAGAAAAAGGCCCCGAGCTCTCGTTGCGTTTCATTATATACCCAGACCTCATTTCAAATCTAAACATGGGTTCACAGTTGAAATTTACCCGTGGGTAACCATTTGCTAGCAATGGAAATTTGCATTCAGACAAATGGTCGGAAGGTGTTAACTCAAAGACACACCCTTCTGTGTGGAAGATATTTCTAAACTCTTCAGAACTTTATTACCTTTTGGTTTACTTCTTTGGGAATGAGACATTTGTACCAGTCGCACTGAGACATTTCAAATAATACCAAACATGTATAAAACTCGATGATAATCATTCACATTAAACCATTTAGTGGGAGGGAGTGGGGAGGGAGTGGGGGTCGAGGGAAAGAGATGTAGATTAGGATGAGGGAGGTGAGACCTTCATCTTGATAGTGCACGAGAGTGAGTTCAAATGGTCTTCCAGTTTTCCAGTCTTACAAATGATGCTACATCACTTTATTTAATATCTTATAAAAAATATATAGACATTAACTAACAATACTCACTTAAATATTGGTTTATGTTAATTATTGTGGAGAATAGTGTTCATGTATAAGCTACACAACCTTATTGCAGTGTTCCAGATGCATTCAACACAATTCTTCCATGGATCGACTTCCCTAAAATATCATGCATATCAGTTCAGCGCATATCACGAGAGTTGTGACTTATTCGTGCATGCAATAATTTAATGTTTATATATTTAAAGCATTATATTGCTATTGAATCAAGGTTCATTGAATTCCCAGCATTTTAAATCAATTATTGAATGAAAATGATTCACGTTTCAAGAATGATGCGTATGTCAGGATGTGTAATCGATTCATATTACACACCCCTTCTGAAATGTTGCCACCAGATGTTTTTTTTTTTTTACAGTTTGGGATTGGAATATGTTTAGAAGTTTCTTGTAAAAGCTTCTGAAATGCCATTCTGCGTAAGTGAGATGCTGTCGTTTTGCCACAGTCTCCCAGTAGCGTTAAAACACGGGTTTCCTAAATGGTTTCTGTAAGGGCTTTCCAATGTAATTGTCGGCAAGGCTTTCTGAAGTGCTGAATATTGATCTCTACACTCTTTGTTTTAATAACCCATGCGATTGTGCATCCTGGTGGACATCGGTAGACACAGAAAATACCACAATGAGGCACAAAGAGCAAACGATGTGTGTGTGAGAGAAAGACGAGCCATAAAGAAGACATGCTAATGGCAGTGATAATGGGATGATGCCAACCAAACAAGATATATTTCATCACATAAAGATTGTATTTCGAATTATCCTCATAATTAATGAGCAAACTAATATAATGGCGTAATCCAATAATTCCCGCTTGTTCAATACATTGTTGCTCTAAAGACCTCATGACATCTTAATGGAAGTTTTATGGTTTATATACATTTAATGTTTTCAGGCTTTCTCTTTGGGCTAAATGTACCAAAAATATTAATGACTCCTCTCGTTCACAGGGGCGTATACTGGTTTTTGTGCAATCGAATCATCTCTAGAATGAACATTTCTCACTGTCCCTTTACTGACAATTTACTGATTTAATCTTTCACCATTTTATTCATACTTGCTCACTGACTTTAATTTGCTTCAGAGGACTTATATTATGGTGGCCACTTGTAATGTGGCATATAGAAGAAATTCTGAAAACACACATGACTTTAGTCACTACACTCTTAAAAATAAAGGTTTCAAAAGGGGGGTTAGAAGAACCATCCAGTTGGTGACGCTCGCTCGCTCTCATTGGCTATTGTGGGTATCCCATCAAAGGCAGCCGATCAAAAGTCATAAACATCAAACATGTTTGATATTTAAGATTTGGGATTGGGTAGGATCTGGGGAAGATGCATAATTGTAATGCTACACAATTGTGGAGTTTTTGGACAAAAAAAGTTGCGACAAGCCTCAAATTGGGCCGCCCTCCTCCCAACAACATTTTAAAAATCTAAAGAACAAAGAACCATAAAGAACTTTTTGTGGAATGAAAAGATTCTATAGATTAGGGGTGTTGAATTAAAGTTCCAAGTTCTACAATTCTTTTTTGGAACAGTTACATTTCCTTCGGGGTTGCCGTAGTACTTTGTAAAAGTAAAACTCTTCATCGCACTCAAAATGGTCATCAATGATGAGAAAAGCAGTGGAATTTTGGCAAATATTTACCAAAAAAGGTAAATATTACTCTAACTGGATTTGAATATAAAAAGGTTAGAATAGGGGCCGGTTGCATAAACACAGCCATACCTGTAAGTGCTCGGAGTTCATTTAAAGTTTGTCATTTCACTGTTTTTTACTCAATATAGTGAAGATTCAGCTATATAAAGTATTTGAATGCAGTGTAAAGTTTAATTGTGTATTGAGAAATATCATTGTTTTAGTGGAATCAATTAAAATAAGTTCAGAGTACTCATAACTATTGTTTTTTATAAAATTGAGGCAATCGGTTTCCTCAAATGAAATGAGTTGGCTTAACTTGTTGGGTTTTACAGTGAAAGACAGTGTCTTACGTTTTAGTACGACCCACTAGCATTTAGTCAGGAGCAGTCAGTCTTACTTTTCAGTATCAATGTAGGCCAATCTCAGTTTTTATGTAACTGATAAAAAAAAAAAATGTATGAACAGTCTTATATTGTTTTTATTGAAATGCTCTTACTATGCTGATTAATAATGCTAAATGTACGCTACACATTAACTTGTCAAACCTGGTATAGTTAAACAGTAATCTCTTTAATAATTTTGTAATAGTCATCTCTATTACAGATAAAAATAATTGTATTTGCTGTATTCTCGTTTTCTGCAGCGTTTTAGCTAAAGTATCTATTCTGCTGCTCACCGTGTTTCTGCTGTTAAAATAACCAGCTTCATCTGCATCTTTATGCTGTGCTTTACGTCTTTAGCGGGAGAGAGAAGCAACACGCACGGAAGCGCAAGGGCTTGAATGAAGTGTGTTTGGCTCTAGATCAAAATATTAGACGATGTAGCGCCGAAAGACCATTACCGTAAACGACTTGAAATGCACTGTTGTTTTGACACGCTGCTCACTTTAAACTAGAAACGGTAAAATGGCGCAATTATGTCCCTTTTGCCTTCACTAG
The DNA here is from genome assembly GCA_026230005.1 of Gila orcuttii. Classification (NCBI taxonomy): domain Eukaryota; kingdom Metazoa; phylum Chordata; class Actinopteri; order Cypriniformes; family Leuciscidae; genus Gila; species Gila orcuttii. The sequence goes on from JAPDVR010000003.1 coordinate 49,768,503, forward strand.
GGCTTTAAGTGTGACGCATGCAAATTTCGATGTAGTCTATCAGTTAAAAATGAACTAAAAGCTGCATGCATAATTATCATAATAAGAATTATCAAAATGCTGTGCCTTCATCTCTTCTATCTATTGGCTATTGTAATTTACAATCTTGTTTCTACAGTGACATTCAGCATGTTTCCTATGACAACATCTGACATTACGTTTATCGTGGCGTGAGAAACTCGCATAAACCATGTGAAATCCAATGGGAGCGGTCAGACTGAAACGGATATCCAGAAATGCGATTTGAATAAGATTCAAACACATGAATGTTGCTTGAAACTTATTTATACAAATTGCATTTCTTGTGATGTTTTTTCGACATTCACACTTGCTAAATACGATCGGATTCTAATCGGTTAGCGCAAAAACGGATTTTGAGCGAGGCTAGCAGTGTTGAAAAGAAGGCGTGTTGAGCGGTCTCTGTTATTGGTGGAGTGAAAGATGGGGGCGTGGCTAAAGGGTTCTGCCATTGGTGGAAAGAGGATCTGTGAGGACCAATGGGAAAATCCGTGGAACCTCGCATCATTTCCTTTAAAGATATTTTGAACATGAAGACGACGGTGGTAAGAGAGATTTTTCTATTGTACTATTACTAGGCATATTTATTTTGCATATTCTATTTAGATTTTATTAATATTCCATACAGTCAGTTATATTTGTGTGTCACAGATGTATTTACACATTTAGTTACACAGGAAGCTCAGACTTTGTTCAGTGAATGCAGTTTTTTGTCATGATTTGAGCGTTTAGAAACAGAGACAGTTGTTGTCAGATTTCATTGGTGATTTAAAATATGAAATTGAATCGTAAAGTTGGTGAACAGATTTGGAGAATTTGATGTTTCCCCATTCAAAGAGACACAAGCTGCACTTGCATGACTGAATTAGCGTTTCAAAGATGGCCGCCGACTGAAATGACTTGCTTTAAAGGGACTTTAAATGACTCTTTGTCTGTTTTGCAGGTATTGTCACTGGGATTGTGTCCATGTAGAGGTGGAAAAAACAGTATAGATGTAGAAGTACAAGATGACCAGTTGTGCTGGACGTGGACAGTTACTGTAAATTGAAGTATTCACTGTCTGAGTCAATACTTTTAAATTAGTAAATTCATATTCAAATGTAGTAAGTTCTATATGACAGGGTTCGTACAAGGTGCTTAAAGTGCTTGAATTTGACCTTTTGTCCTGGAAACCCTTGAAAACAGCCATGTTTATGAAAAGGTACGTGAAAAGCGCTTGAATTATTGATATAGAGCCATTTTGCATGGCTATCAGTGTGAAATTGCTCGTAAATATCCAAGTATATGATGCAGCTTTCATTCTTCAGGTCAATTGTTATTAAAATGTTTTCTTTTTGCTATTCATTTGCTGTGATTTATCTTTATAAAAATTAATGTTTTCGTTTAAAATAAATGTTTTTTAATACAGATGGATGTGTAGAAATGTTTTTTTGCCCATAACTGTGATGTAGGTCACTTGTAGTGTTCAAGCTCAATAAAGCATGAATCTGTCCTACAATCATTCTGTGGCTGTAATGATTTTGATTGGCCCTTTTTATTGCTTATCAGGCATAATATGCAAATAAATAACACCATAATCTACAAGCAAAACAAACGTTGTGTCATGTATGTTGTATGTGTCTCAATACATTACAAAAGCACCTCATAAGTGTTTACTTCCACTGCTTAGTCAGTCCTAATCGAAATTTGTTTGTCGTTTCATTGACAGCGAATGAAATCACACTTTGACCTGCTGTCTCCATTTTCTTATGCAGTCGGTTTGAGATCAATTCATAAAAGACTCTCAACACGTTTGCTCATCTGGATAATTAAACAGTGTGTCCTGTCCTATTGTTTGGATGTGTATTGTGTTAGGTGACACAATCTACTGACACCTGACCTCACGTTGGATAAAAGAATGATAAATGTAAGTATCAGGCTTTATTAGCAGGTGTCAGTCTCTCGGTCTGCAGTTTTTTTGTTTGTTCCCCGACTGGTCATTTGAAAGAGGTTCATGAGGACTGAACTGCTGTCAAATAAACATTAGTTTGAAGGGTTGTTTTATCGGGAAGTCTGTCATCACCACATCCTCTTAAATAAATGACAACAGCGTAAAGTCTCCCTCTAGTGGCGGATGAACAACTGACTAGTCATGAACATAAAGCAATAGGCAATTACCAAGCTTTTCGCACAGACTTTCTCAGGCAATATACGCTTTATACAAAATGCACTTAACTTATATTGACACTTTATGCAAGTTGCATTTATTACCACTTGCATATAAGCAAGATGTTTTGGTTGTTGTTTACAGTTGGTGCAAACTGACAGATATATATTTAAAGTTTGGACATTACATTTCCATAGTGTTCCCAAAGTATGTGAGTGTGTGTATGTGTTGATCTGAACATCCTAAAATCAAAATACATTTGCTTGAGATGCAAAATGATATAAATTCTTGATTTTTTTTTTTTTTGGCTTGGTTTATGCTTAAAACAAGAACAAGAATGTGTCGAGTTTTAAAAAACAGTTTTTGCTTGAACTAAGCCCATTGGCAGATATCGGTTCATTTTTTATCATAAAATCTATCATAATCTTTAGGCATTTGCATTGGAAAACAAGACAAATACTGAGGAAGAGCAGCGCTTTTTTGCAGTGTGATAAGAAGGAAAAAGTAATTTGCATACTCATGTGGTTGGGAGTAGGTGTTGAAACCATAAGCTACTTTTTTTGTGTAAAAGTAATTAAAATGTAGTATGGAGATCTGTTGGAACAACTCATTGTGTTTCTCCCTAAGCATTTACATTTAGAAAACATATTGCTCGTATTTTGTTCCATTCAGTTTATTCCTTACATTTTCTTTACTTGGGCTTAGAAAGGTCTTGAAAAAGTGTTAAATGTACCTTCATAGAACATACAAAACCCCTGCTTAAAGAATCATGGTATATGCTAAAATAACAAGGTAACAAAGGAGGCATATCATGTCTAAAAACAAATTACCCTTGTGCATTTCCATAAGCATGGTTCTACTATATACTTCCTACTGTAAAATAAACAAGTGAATCAATTGTGGTACGTGTGAAAGTGATTATGCAGGACAAGATTCTCTATTGTTCCACAAACAGCATGTGCTTCCTCTCAGAGCCGTTTTCGGGTGTAACAGGGTGTGATCGTGAACGCGCCCGGGTGGCTCACACCCATAGAGCACTGTTTACAAACACCAGGAAGAGATGACGTCACCCTGCACGAGCACATGTTCTGCGCGTATGCTCGCGCATCTCCCTGTGCGCGTGCACTTCGTTGTGGAAATTACGTCTGCTGAACGTATAGAACGTCGTTTTACGTGTAGTTTAAGGAAAAGGGGAGGTTTCGCGCTTAAAACGAGGCAAAAAAACGCGTTTGTTTTCATGACCTCCATACTCAAAACACACACGCTGACGGGCGCTGAGGATTGTGGGGGATTCGGCGACTGCAGACGTGGAGAACCGTAAAACACGGACTGGATTTCAGTGGGATTCTGCTCTAGGGTTACTCTGTTTTCAAATATACAGGAAAATAAATACTGAAGAGTCTTTTCCCCCCACTCAACAGATACACTTTTTTTTAGTTTATAAAGATAAATTATTATAAGCTTTTTTTGATTGAAGGTCAGTGAAGGATTATACAAATTGCATGTCACATATTAATTAATTGTGGCAACATTGTTAAAATGTTTTAAACATTAAAATGTTCAAAATCTGCCCATTACCCTGGTATAAAATACAATTTTACTTTAAAGGTACTTTTATCGGCAGAATTGATGCACGTGCAATATTCCCAAAGCATTAATAGGCGCGCGCACACACACACACAGACAGGAAAAAAACATAAACAAGTAAGAAAAATATGAATAAAAATAACCATTTATATGAATAAAATGTAATAGTTACTCTATTACAATAATTTATTTGTATTTAAAATATTGTATTCTATAAATCCCTATTTTATTTGTATTCGATACTTTCTTATTGTAATGTTATTATATTTATTTATTTGTTATAAAAAAAATTCACGTCCTTAACACAAATCTCCAGTCCAGTGATTACAACTCTCCACGTACATGCGTGTTGAGGCACAGCGCAACCGACCTTCAATCCGTCAAACCGTCCATGTTTTTTAGCTCATTGGCTGCGATTGAATTACCGCATTCCTTAGAGCGCCTCTAATTGGTCGCCGCACCCATCAATCACAGAACCCCCTCCTCCAGCGCCCTTTGATTGGCTAATCTCCCCTTCCCTTTCTCTCTGGTGTATCGCGGCGGTGGGTCGAGTCGCCGCCGCTGCTGATGCTGGTGTCTCCGGTCGGGCACGTTTAACGTTTCATATTTTCCCTTCATATTCATATCGTGCTCCGTTCCGTGTGCGGAAAGATAAAGATGGCAGCGGTGGCACGTTTGGAGGGCCGCGAGTTTGAGTATGTGATGAAGAAGCGCTCGGTGACGGTGGGTCGGAACTCGTCGCAGGGTTCGGTGGACGTTAGCATGGGCCACTCGAGCTTCATCTCCCGCCGGCACCTGGAGATCTTCACCGCGGCGGCCGAGGACACGGGCTCGGGCCCGGGCGGAGGAGAGTTTTATCTGCGCTGTCTGGGGAAAAACGGGGTGTTCGTGGACGGGGTGTTTCTGCGGCGGGGGGCGCCACCCCTGCAGCTGCCGAGAATGTGAGTTATTATCATAACCTTCATCATTCTTCATCATGCTTATCAACCCATCACCATCATCATCGGCGATGTTATTGTTGTTGTTGTTATGGTGAAACGCCGGGAGCACGTGCTAGTGTGCCTATGCCGCACAAAATTTTCGTTTCGCTTTCAGAGCCTTTCTGGGCTGTGTCTCATTCCCTAGTGAGTTGCCTAACTAGACAGCATTCACGCGCTTCATGTGTTCATGCAGAATTTTTGGCCATTGTGTGGAGAAGCAGGGGCCTTTTTAGAGCATCATGCAGAATTTTTGGGCCACCAACACAATTCTGCTTATATTTTGGTTTACGAGGGCATGGCAGACCCCATCTTATTTCACCATAAATGCATGCATTAAGTTTGGGGTGTCATGGACACATGCTGCTACAGATTTAGAGCATCACATGCGTGCATTTTTGCGTGAATCATGTGTATATACATTTTTTGGGGGGAATGGGGGCATTATACATGCTGCATTTTGGGGTGTTAAAGGTGTGTGCAATATTTTTGGGCATCCGTGGGTGTGTGTAGCAGCATTTTTGAGAAACAATAGGTGCAGCATCATTTTGGGGCCTCATGGCACATGCTGCAGCATTTTGGGGCATCATAAGCGTGTGAAGCAGCATTTTTGGGGCATCATAAGCATATGCAGCAGCATTTTGGGGCATAATAAGCGTATGCAGCAGCATTTTGGGGCTTCATAAAAGGCAATGCTGTTAGCTCACTAGAATTTCAAACACCACTTCTAAACAAATGCATATGCAGGAAGTCATAAATGTGCACAAATGTAAAAAATGTGTGTCGTGTGTCATGGAAGATTGAGTGTTGTTTTTGTCTCAGATGGACTGTAAACAGTAAACACTCATAGGATTAGATGTTAACGGGTTTAGATCTTGACAGCATCATATGCTCTTGTGCAAGTGTTTTTTTTTTCTTTTCTTTTTTTTTCTGCATCTCAGAAAAGCCCCGTCTGTCAGTTAGGTAGGTTTTGCTGTCAGATGTTTGCCGTTTCTTATTTGTTTGTCTTGAGAAGATGTTGGCCATCTGGCTGTGTTGACATTATCCTGAAGTCGACCTTTGGATCGTGATCATCGTGCGTTATCTGTTTTGAATGAATTGTCTGATTTGTATTTAGTCTCACCTAGGAGTCGACCAATATGTGATTTTCAGGGCCGATACCGATTATTACAGATCAAGTTGACCGATAACCGATATTTTAAAACTGATATATAGCCTGTCTGGTGTAAAAATGTAAGTTAATGTCAAAATTAAGAATAACAAAGAGTTTGTACAAATACTTTCTTAAAATTATTTTAAACATATCTTTAAATCTGAGAACTGTTAATAATAACATTATTATTATTATTATTATTATTATTATTAATAATAACTTAAAAAAATGTGCAGGGAGCACCCAGCAGCATTCTGTAAAACTTAAAGACTATTGGTTAAATTAAAATTTAGTAATCAAAAAGCATTTCTAATGAATTTAAATCATCAAACTTATTCAATTTATTTACAGTTTAACAAAAATTACATGTTTAGGTCCCTATGAAAAAACGAACTTTTATTTTGACGGGTTGCCGTGGAGATCTTTGAGTTTCTGTGTGTTTATGATATGACGATCACTTTTATCAGTTGAAGCTTTAAAAAGCTCATGAAGTGACTAAGCGGCTCTGGAGATGATGTTTATGCAATCATGTCCTCATACTGTATAGTGATGCGGCTGAGGCTGAAAACAGCGCAAGCGTCACGCGTGCTCCAGTGTGTGTGTGTGGTAAATGAAATCACGCGTCTGCACCATTCATTTATAGACACGCAGGATTCATATTTAAATAGTCTTTTTGCGGTTTGAAATTCGATTTGATTTGTACTGACCTGCTTTTTATTAATTCATCAAGAAGTTGACAAATTCCGTGACATTCCGCTTTATACAGTAAATTCGGTTTTTATGACTGGATTCCGCGATTCGGTCCGTGTTTTCTGCATCGCGGACATCACAAGACCCTATTATATTGAGGTGTTTTGCAACTTCAGTGTAGTAATTTATTGCTACTTCAGTAAAGTCTGCTGCTGTCTTAACTTTGAGACACAAGACAACTGATGCGTGATCAGTGCAGCAGTTCCAGTCAGCGAGTGCTGTCGGTGTGAGTGCTAAACTTTCAGTGCCTTCAGCTTTCCGCATTGATTGGCCAGACTCGTTACTCCCAACAAATCAGATGTGCGGGACATTGCATTGGTCTAGTCTACAGAGTGGTGAGTTCCAACAGAGGTGGCTGCGTCAGAGCCAAATATAGCGCATTTCAAAATTAAATTATTTTATCGCAAATCGGTTTTGAAAATGGCCGATACGATAACCATAAAAATGCTCAATATCGGCGCCGATAATCGACCAGGCCGATAATCGGTCGACCCCTAGTCTCACCCACAGCTGGCCAGCTTATTTCAGAATCATTTTGCACTGTAGATTTCAGGTATCTCTTTTTGAACGACATCAAATCACAGCGGCAAGCACGACTGTAGTGCACATTTATCCCTTTGCTTTTTTTTAACACATGACCCACATATCTCAATATAACAACAAATCTGTTGCACCCTACAATGCCAGACTTTAAAGCTATTTTATGCACTGCCATTTTCAGCTCGTCTCATGTCAGCAAACCTTTCTGTTGAAATTTGCACAGGTTTAAAAATGCAAATCACCTCTAGATCATCTTGATATGTGGTGTCACATTAGGAGTGCAGTAAGGAAGTGAGCTGATGTAGTTGGACTGATTAGCACTTTCTAAATATGGAGGCATGCATGTTTGTTTGAGTTATAAAGAGACGCTCTGATGTCTTTGTGCTGACAGACTTGATGCGGCTTCAGAAAATGTAAATAAGGCTTTTTATAGCCAATATTTATCTTTAAAGCTAAGGTATGAAATCTGTTATTTCTTTCCCTAAATTTAGTTTTTTTGTTTTGATGTTTCTGGATTCCATTGTAATGGTTAAATTCAATTTTAATAATCAAAAAGAATGTTTTATCAATTGAATTAATAAAACGTTAACAATAACATAGCCTTATGAAATTGTGTATGTCTATTTTAATTTTTCTGGATTCTGTTTTATGGTTTAATATATTTTTTTTATCAAAATAATGTGGTAATCAGATTAATGCATAAATATTTAATATTTTAAAATGTTAGCAAAAGAAATTTGAACAATTTTATTTTTAATGGCAAACAAAGGTTTACTGTTATGTACTACAAAATTATGTTTTGATAAAAATGAAACATCTTTTAAGGAAAAATAGGCCTAAATAAACAGAATTAGTGTTATTATTATTTAATGAAGTACATTCTACTGTGCAAGAGGGGTGGGAATCTCACGATACAGCAATTCTGCTATAATCAATATATTGCTAGACAATCCTATAACGATACATCACGATATCTGTCTAACTAGAGCCCCTTTCACACAGAGATTCCGGAAAATACACGGATAAAGTGACCCGGGTTCATTTGATTTTGGTTCATTCACACTGCCAGTGATTACACACAACCCGTAAAAATCCTGTACAGACACGTGACATCGATGTGACGTGTAATGTCTCAGCAGCGTCTATAGTTTGCTTATGAGCTGCGATTTCTCTCTGGAGAAACCACGCTTGTGCATTTTTTTTTCTCTGATTCGATCATAAACTAGCGCATTACGTGCCGTTTCACTAGCCTGCTTTCACTTCACTTCAGCGTCATCATTACGACACATTGATTACGGCTTTTGTTCACACAGCGTGCGTTCCGGGACTGATCCCGGCAATGTTACTAGGTCCCCAACCCGGCATCAATCCCGGGTCGTGTTTGTGTTCACACAGAAGGTGTTCTGGCAATTTCCCGGGATCAACGCGCTGTGTGAAAGGGGCTTGGGAAAACAAAATGCCTGTGAAAAGGTCAAGTGCAGTTTTTTTCTCTTTATTAAAGTCCAAACTTTTAGAAAACACCACAACATGTTTTCAGTCTTTAAATTAAATTGAACATTTTAATTAAAACAAACTTTTCTTTGTGTGTAAACTGACACATTTAACTGCTTATTGTCTTACATGTCAAAATTTGCCAACCTCTTTTATTTAAACCTGGGAACATCTCAGTGTTTACCAGCTGCTTTCTTAAAATAAACGTGGGAAAGTGTTGTCAAAGGTGCCGACTTGGGTATTTTAACATTTAAAAAAATGTGACGACACCAGCATTTCCGACCTAGCATCTCGAGCGCTGTTGAGCGGATTCTTAAACGCCTCTGATTGGCCTATTGGGTTCACACGCTCAACGTTTATGTCTGTGATTGGCTAGTGGCTACAATGATCAACGCTTCCAAAACATGTTGTAAATAGACATCGTCTACATTTAAAATAACGAACTTGAGCGCGCAAAAGACACGACGTGAACCATTTTATGACTGCATTCCGTGTTTCCATCTGTCTTTTTCACAGAAATCATATAGTGAAAATGTGCATATTTCCTTTTTGCATTTATGCATTTGCCAGATGCTTTCATCCAAAGTGACTCAAATTGCATTCAAGGCTATTTTATCAGTTAATGCATGACCTAGACGTGCCTAGCGCAGTGAGGACTGGCTTATAATGGCTTACTTATAGGTGACTGCACTGAAACCGGTTGTTTATAAATGTTTGTCCTTAGCAGTTTTGTGTGTCTGTAAAGTTGTTAGCGTGCCATACATGCTGGATGCTGTTGCTAATTACACTGCCACTTCTCTAAAGATTAGAGACGGAGCCACGTCCACACTTTAATTATCAAGAAATCAATGCGTCCCACCCGCTGAGACGTGCAGAACGTCCAGATGGTTTGTATGGACTATAATGGACTGCACGTTTGAGGTAGAGACGCTCTGAGTTACTATATTGATCAAGAAGCTAAAGAGCATTTAATTAGTGGAGATTCGCTCCTATTGGCTCTCTGTCAGCACAAAGAGATGCTGACGTTTCTACACATGTCGTGACCAGGCCTAGACAGAAACCATGAGATCTTTCAGCATTATTTTAGTCTTTATTGTTTGGAATGGATTCAAACATGGTGAAATGTCTTTATGCCCCGGTCAAACACCGTTCATATATCCATCGATCTTGGGGGTCTTTTCCAGAGTGTTTCTGATTTATTATCATGGTTTTATGTGCAGAAGCAGCAGTGAGGTGTCAGGTGAGGAGAAGGTCATTGGTTTGGGATTTGTCGTAAAAGACTATGCTAAATAAATCGTTTTTTGGGGTCGGTTGAACCCAGAGAAACCCAAACACTGAAACTGAACCCACTGACCTTCTGGAAAGAAACAGAAACTCATCCGTAAGGGAATTTAAGCTGTAAATCGTGGATCGAAGATGTTAGAGCTTTACAATGCTGGATAAATTGAAAATCCAATTTTTTTGTTTCAAACATAGATCATGATTCTCCCACTATTCTCAGCTGACAACTGGTTAGAGACAAAATAACATGTAATTTACTAGAGGTTCTGACAAAATGTTAAATTCTGCAGTCTATTCAAATTTGGAATGATTCAATGACTCACTTGTATAACACTTGTTTCATGACTGGATGAATCAACGTTTTTGAATACATCTTTTGAATGAATGATTCAATTACTCACTCAAATACTTCTCGTTTCATGACTGGATGAATCAACGTTTTTGAATGAATGATTCAATTACTCACTCGTAAATACTTCACTTGTTTCATGACTGGATGAATCAGCGTTTTTGAACTAATCTCTTGAATGAATGATTCAATGACTCACTCATAAATAATTAATTGTTTCATGACTGAATCATTCATTCAAACACATTGATTCATCCAAAGACATTTTCTAACAGTATCTTGTCGCCACCTGGTGGCATAGCGATGTAATTGATATAATCTTAATTTGAAGTGTCATGTTACTTTCTAAAGGTGATTTCCATAAATTTTTATATCTGAACTGTAGATTTTTATCCCAGTTCTTCAGTGATATGAATTTTAGGTTAGGTTAGGGTTTCTGTAACAGAAATAAAGGTACTTTGTGGTTGAAAAGACTGTTTATGAAGTGGTTTCATGATCACTGCTCTCTGGCTCATCGGCAGCATCAACCCAGTTTTGAATGTTCGCTGTGGTTTTGTGAAATGTTTAATAGACCCCGGCGAATCGTTGTCGTTTAGGAATAAGATTGAGATCTTTTATCGATTAATCGTGCAGCTCTAGAAGATTTAGAGAGGGAAGAGTTATGTCTGCCAGACTCTCCATCAGAGATTTCTCTAGTGCAGGGATTCACAAACATTTTTCTCAGCCGAAACCCCTTTGTGTCGTTCTAACCTCTCCAGTGGATTAATCTCAATATTATGAAGCGATGTGAGTGCTTTGTTTGTACAAAAAACATAATTTACCACTTTATTTACAAAATATAAATCTCCAATGCACGTTTACGCAACAGCATCTGCTCTCGCATCAACAGAACGTGCATTAATCGTGCAGCTCTCGCGCGTTGGAAATTTATATTTTGTAAATAAAGTGGTAAATGATGTTAATTGTTTTGTTTTTTTTTGTATAAAGAAAGCATTTGCGTTGCTTAACAAAATTGGGGTTAAACCACTGGAGTCACATGGATTACTTTAACTATGTCTTTACTAGCTTTCTGGGCCTTGAAAGTGGCAGTTGGGTAGGCTGTCAATGGAGGGACAAATCTCAGATTTCATCAAAAAAAAAAGTGTTTTGAAGATGAACAAATGTATTGCGTGTTTGGAACAACATGAGGGTTATTAATGACATAATTTTTTTTTTTTTTTTTGGTGGGGGGGGGGGGTGAACTAACCCATTAAGATTTGAAAAAATGCCAAACTAATCTCTAATGACGTTTTTTAAAATATTTTGTTGCTTATTCATTATTTAGTTTAGTCAGCTTAATTTTATAGTTCAGTCCCAGTCTTTCCCTCTGTGTCTACATCTTGGTTTACTGTCATGGCTCTAGACAGGACTAGACCGCCGGAGGAGTGAGTCAAGTTTTAATATCTGTTATAGTGTTGTAAGACAGTGAGTCACTGGCATTGGGATTGTTTCTGTCTGGAAGTCATTAGGGTTAGCTTTGGTCCGTCTTTGAGCACATACACCCCAGCTGATGACGTGATCTAGTTTTAGACTCCACTAACTCGGTTCTTGCTCTCTTCTGTAGCTGTCGGGAGTCTCTTACACTCATGAAGCTTAACAAGCCGAAAACATTTCATACCGCCAATTAAACTCTTCTCTTATTTCATTCAAATATATTTATTGTTGTTATTATGACAAGTAGCTGTTGTTCGTTAGTGTACTTGCAAAAGATTGTTCCTAATATTTTGTTTTGGTTGCTTAAAGGATTAGTTCACTTTTAAAAAATCTTTTGCTGATAATTTACTCACCCCAATGTCATCCAAGATGTCCATGTCTTTCTTTCTTCAGTCGAAAAGAAATTAAGGTTTTTGATGAAAACATTCCAGGATTTTTCTCCATATAATGGACTTCATGGGAACCAAACGGTCCAAGGTCCGACACCAGACGATGCATAAGGGTCTTACCTTGCGAAACGATCGGTCATTTAAAAAATAAATTAAAAAGTTTAAGTTTTATAAGCACAAATGCTCACTTTGCTCTGTTCTCGTTCGTGACTCTCCTGTTCAAACTCGTTCATCAAAATGAACGAATCTTTTTTCGAGTCATTTCGTTCATTCAATGTATGGAGAAAAATCCTGATATGTTTTCATCAAAAACCTTAATTTCTTTTCGACTGAAGAAAGAAAGACATGGACATCTTGGATGACATGGGGGTGAGTAAATTATCAGTAAACGTTTTTTTAAAAGTGAACTAATCCTTTAACTTGAATGTCACGCCACTGAGACTAAAAGAAAGCTAAACATCTGATGGTTAAAGTTGTGATACTCCAACAGTCATTGAAGTTTTCATTAGTAGAAGTTTGTATCTCTTTGTATTGATTGGCCATCATCAGATGCATTTAAACACTGCATCATGTTGCAGTTTTATTTAATTTACTTTGTTGCAATTTCCCATTGAAACTTGTATTTTCTGTAAAACTGCTTTGAAACAAAATTTGAAAATGATCCAGTAAGTTTATGTGGGAAATAAATAAACAGACAGACCAGTTAGATGAAGTTTCTTTTGCTACATGATCTTAAAAACACTAACTGTGTTTAAGTGTTGCTAAACCCAGTTTGTAAAGAGAGTAAGTTTTGGCGTGATTCCTCTCCGTTAAAGTGTTGAGCGGTTCAGACTGACGGGAGGACGAACACTCCCACTAGGGCTGTTTCATATCATTCGGTATCGATAATTATTGACATTTTTTATAACTTTAGATTTAAACCACTGTTTTTTATTTATCCACATTACTAAGGCAAACAACAAATTACATTATTTTTAGCAATCAAAAACAAAATAAAATGTAAACAAAAATATTTTCTTTTTCTTTATATTAAGATAAAAAAGTAAGTGTTAAAGAAACTCATGAACTTAATGTAAACGTCGAACAATCAAGGTGAACTTTGAGGTAGATCAACATCTGTGATAAGTAGGGGTGTAACGGTTCACAAAATTCACGGTTCGGTTCGATACGACGGTTGTGTCACGGTTCAGCATGTTTCGATACAGCAAAAAGAAAGAAATGCTACAGAAATTTCCTTTTGATTTAAAAAAAAAAAAGATTTATTTATTAAAAGAAATTATTTTTAAATAAGTGTGTGTTTTCCTACATCTTAACTTTTAGTTTTATAAATGGGGGTAATCTTTAAGGATGAACAAATAATGTTTTGGTCATCACATTAAAAATAACATTTAAATATGATAATATTTGAGTTTTGAAGTGCTGGAAAAAGATGTGTGACGTAGCAACGACAGACGCCACGGGAGCGCGAGTGCTTTGGAAAGTAGGAGAAAGCATAGACAGTAAAAGAAATGGACACAGCGACCCCATTGATTTCAACAGAGAAGACTGAAGCCCGATTAGAGCATTCACTTCCTGATGGCTGAGCGACTGCGCAGGCTCAAACTGAGCGTGACGACAGTCTGACAGTTGTAAATCTTCTAGTAGCTGTGCCAAGACAAATCTGAATCACCTAATTCCTCAAAAACGTTGTTGAAATATTTTGTCCCGTTGCTTTTATGGACTCTCTATCTATGGGCTTCTCCCTTGACTTTATGCCTCTATGTCCCCCCGATTCCCTCATAGACAGTAAAAGATTGCCTGCGAGCTTCTCCTCCTGTCTACACGGTAATTTCTCTATTGTGCGACAAAGTCGCGTGGTTATGATGCAATTGTTAGCCTGTTTTTACAAAAACGGCTTCTACGGGGCCATAACGTAAGATACAAAGTAATGGAGCCTTTTATACATTGTCGTGTTTCTTTAGAAATAATGGACAAATTAAATCTTTGGACGCCTCAGACCTTGGGATAAAGCGGCACAGCCGTGCTTTCCACGCGTTTTTAGACGCAATATGTGAACGGCCCCTAAGATCTACGGGTGATGCGCGCGCATTTTAAATGAAAATATCGAGCGCTATATCGAACATTTTTAATATTGTTACCGACAATGGTGTACCGTCTGTAAATACCAATACTGTTGTATCGCCCAGCCCTAACTCCCACCATAGTCAAATACCTTCAGTGGCCAACACTTTTAGCTGTTTACATGATAAAGCTGGACCATTTTGGTCAAAATCGAATGGGGGGGAGAAATCTGTTTGTCGAAGGCCCCGTTTACACCTGATATTGTTTGTTCTTTATCTTGTTTAGTTTTGGCGTGATTCCTCTGCTTTAAGTGTTAAGCGGTTCAGACTGATTGGTTGAGCTTGTGTGGTGTTTTTTTTTGTGTGTTATTTCTATGCGTGATCATATGGAAATTAAACAAGCTTATTTTGTCCATTAGATTGAAAGATCTGAAAAAAAAAACATACTTTTCCCCACTTAAAAATCACACTTAAAGAGTAAAGCGATTTAAGAGTGCTTAAATCCAACTTTTGCTTTTCAAACATGATTTGTTTTTTTTTGTTAACAAGAAAAACCCACCGAAGTTTGTGGTATTTAAGCAAACCATGCTACCTGTGTGAGATCGGTAGTGTATTGTTGTAGAATCTTTGAGTGTTTTTTGGGTATCGTGGGAGAGACGCAGAGGAGATATGTAGGAACGAGTCTGTTCGGATCTCTCTCTCTCACACACACACACACACACACACACACACACACACACACACACCACCCACAGGGAGGAATGTGAGGGGTTGAGATCCCAACATTCCTGTTTTAAAGAGCCCCTCGTAGTTGCCATGACTGAATTGTGCTTGAAATGGCTGCTTGGAGCAGAAACACAGTTAAGATTTTATCCTGAATACTTAATTAAATTTGCATCAACAAAACGATTGTTGGATATCCAACAAAAGCAACTGGCAAAGATTAATGAAGGTTTATTGAAAGAGTCAAGATTCTACATGATTGAGTTTTTTCCTTCTCTGAAAAATACTTGTTAAAAACTGCTGTACTTTAGTTTTTCATTCACGTTTTCCACGTTCATTTTCCAAGTCTTGTGTTTGTAAATTTCTTTGTGTTTATGATTCACTAACCTTCATTGTTATATTAGCATTACTTATACACAATATAGTATAGTTTATAATTATAGTTATTAATATTTTAAACCAGCTTTTATTATAATATTGAAGTTTTAATTTAGTAGTTTTAGTCATTTTTAATTGTTTTTATACTTTTTAAATATTGCCATTTAGGTTTAATTTATTTTTATTTTAGCTGTAGTTCAGTTTTCATTATTTCCAGTTAGTACTTTTTAGTGCTTTAACTTAAACGCATTTCAGTTGGTTGCCAAGGCAACATTTTCATTTAAAGTTTTTAATCTAGGTATATATCTTTTATTTTATTCAAGTTTAATTTCAATCAACAGATGTTTTTAATGGTTTCAGTTAACAATATACTGAGTGTTTATGTAAATGTTGTTGGTCATTGGAGCTCATTAACATGATTGCGATGTCTTAATCATGAATATTTCTGCATTCGTTGTTTTTGTGTTTTAGTTTCAGAGAATGTTGTGGTTAGACTGGAGAGGAATTTCTGTATATTACTGTCGTGTAAAACATCACAATCCCGTTCAAAGAGAAAGAATCCTGTTTTCAACAACACGAGCTGGAGGAATGGACTCATTACTGCAGACATGTCCCGCAGATGTTGTTGATAAAGCGTCACAAGCTGCTCGTTCATGACCGGTGCGGATCTGAATGAACCGTCACGTGAGAAATAACAACGCCGATGTGTTTGACTGTAGAAGAAATCAGAAGGACCAGAGTTTATCTGTTAGATCATATGGTATCTTTATCGTTTGTCTTGCTGGATGTGAAAAAAGTTGCTTTTAGTTTATAAGTTAAGTATTTATTGTAGTTGGTGCCACATTTTCCTTCAGACTCTAATCAAGAGCAGATTTGCCGCCTACAGAGATTGCAGATTTGGTAACAAACACTTTACAATGTTTCATTTGTTAACATGAACTAACAATGAACAATACTTTTATCATTTATTACTCTTAGTTAATCTCTGCGTTTAGTTAATGAACTAACATGATTAAATGATGTGGAATTGTGTTTTTATTAACTGACATTTATCAAGGTTAATAAATTATTTAAAAAATTGTTCATTGTTTGTTCATAATCTCTAATACATCGATTAATGTTAAAGGGCACCTATTATGCAAAATTCACTTTTACATGGTGTTTGCACATAAATGTGTGTTGGCAGTGTGTGAGCAAAACCACCCTAGAATGATAAAAATCCACCCAGTGTTTTTTTTACAATCTCACTGTCTCAGAACTAGGGTTGGGTACCGAAACGCGGTGCCAATAGGGAACCGGTTCCAACGTAAACGGTAGTAACCAGACCGAATAAGAACGAAAATTTCGGTGCCTGATTTCGGTGCCTGACTTTCTGTTTCATGAGGCGCACACACGCAAGGTCTCTCGCGCGCTCTCTCTCTCTCCGCTGTGCGCGCACAATACTGTTTGAAGCACAGTCTGTTCTGTCTCGCATGCGCGCTCTTGCTCGCTCGCTCTAGATGTCCAGGAGATTTTAACTAATTTGCGGGCATCAGGGAGCCGTTATCAATATGCGGGAGACTCCCGGAACGTCTGCTGATTGCGAGGGGATTAATGAAGATGCCGAAGACAAAACGCTCCAAGGTTTGGCTGCATTTCACGTGTAAAATTACGCGTCAGAATGCCCTCTGGGTGTGCCGATTGTCTGAAGCACATATAGAAACACGCCAATCCATTGGCTGATGGCGCGGGCGCCGCCTCGACGCTCACGTCGTCTTATTATATTAGCACGCGCATCATCTGCTCCTCAGATTTCTCTGCCGAAAAAGGAAGCTTGTCGGCAGCGCGAGGAGTTTGGCAGCGAACGCAGCGTCTCGTTCCCTATTCAGAGAACATAGGTTACAGCAGTAACCAGAGACGTTCTCTTTCATAGGTTCACTCAACGTTACGTAGCTAAGACGCAGTGAGAATGAAATACCAAACTCGCCAAGCGCTGCCGTTCTAGTGCAACGACCAGATAACTTGCATGACTGGTTCAAGCAGACAAAACATGGGAACCTGTTGCCATGTCGAGATTAGATTACCCTGGTAGTAATCTCTATTAATCTCCAGTATTATTACATTGTTTGATACAATATTGTTTTATTTGATATTATGTAAATGTGAATTTTTATTTTATATTGGTTTATTTATTATTACCATATATGTTACTTGTATTTATATTGTTTAAAGATTTAAATTAATATTGTGTCCAGTTTGGCCCTGTAAATAAAAGGGTATTATTTTTTGACAAAGTGTGTGCGGTTTCGTTTTCTTAAAGGGATAGTTCACCCAAAAATGAAAATTCTGTCAGTAATTACTCACCCTCATGTTGTTCAACCCCGTAAGACCTTCGTATCTTAATTCGTGTGGGGTTGAACAACACGAGGGTGAGTAATTACTGACAGAATTTTCATTTTTGGGTGAACTATCCCTTTAAGTACCGTTTCAAGAACCGTTTAAGCACCGGAACCGTTTAAAAAATACCGAGTAGGTACTGGTATCGGATAAAACCCAACCGATACCCAACCCTACTCAGAACTAGCTGTTCTAAGATTCGGTGCAATGTGACGTATAATTGCGCAAGCCCCACCGACGTGGTTTGATTGACACTGTGGTTTTGGCATAGACCCCGCCCTCTGTGATCTGTACACAATCCTCCATTGTTTCAGCGACAGCCGGTGTTCTGACGATTTGTGCTGCCTTGTCGAAAATGTCTCCTAAGAAACATAACTGTTCTGTTGTGGGATGTAATAATGTACATAGTAGTTTTCACTTACTTCCGACATCAGAGCCACTGAAAACGCAGAGGATGGATTTTATTTACGAAGGAAAGGCGCCACTTAAACTTCCAAAATACGTTTGATTGCGCAAAACATTTTCTGACAGACTGTTTTGTGAACGAGGGACAATTCAAAGCAGGTCTTGCTTCAAAGATAATCCTCAAGTGTGGATCGTTGCCTACTGTTCGCGATCCAACGTCACCTCCAGTTGAAGTAAGTGTATTTTATGATTTTTGAGCAAATAGTCATTTCAGTCGATGTCAGCCAATTCAACAACAAATGCGTCTAAAGTTGTTGTCGTAGGATGTCTGTGTATATAATTTAAACCTTGTTTGTATAGCGTGTAACCACAAGTTTATAATTTTTTTTTTAAGATATTGTATTAAAAACTCTGCATGTTTTCTGTAAAGACAAGACATCAAAATTGCTATGTTTATACAAAGGCCAACACATCGACACGAAGCTGTAGAACGAGGGATATTGGCGTGCAGACAGAAACATCACATAAATGTAATTTCGTTTGTACGTAGCAAACGTTATCGCAGTATTTGTGTTCGTAGTTTCAAAAAATTTAGCCAACGTTATCACAGTTTGAGTGTGTCTGTGTGTGTGTTGCACATCCATAATTGCAAAGGGGACGCGATTACAACTCTATAAGTACATAAATGTATCAAATAACCATTCCGAGACGTCCTGGTTCATTCTCATTTGTGTTTCTTCTGCCGGAGTCTCTTCATCATCTGGGTCTGATTCCGGTTCAAACATGTACGGCTGAATGCCATACAAAACAGCGGGTCTCTCACTCTCAGCCATTCTGCTTCTACCGACCGTTTATTGTTACGCCCTCATCCAAGGCAGGGCGGGGATATGCAGCTCATTTACATTTAAGGTGGTACACACCAAAACAGCTCTTTTTAAAACAGGCCCCAAAAATGACATTTTTAAATGGTTATAATAAATTAATTGTGGGGTATTTTGTGCTGAAACTTCACAAATACATTCTAGGGACACCCGAGACCAATATTACATCTTGTAAAAAGGGGCATAATAGGTGCCCTTTAACAAATGTAACCTTATTGTAAAGCGTTACAGCAATTTCAGTACCTGTATCTACTGAAAAATACCAATTTAATGAAATGAAATTACCTTAATTTGAAAATTAGCGTAATGAAAAGGAAAACTATTGTCGTTAATTAAAGAATAAAAGCGGGAGTTTGCAAAGGAACAAAAACTAAGAAAAAAAATCTCATTAAAGGAGGATTCGTTTAATTTGACATGCAAAATGTTAGTTTGTTCTTTTGTTGCTGCATTTTTTCCCTGATTAAATTGTCAATGGAAGAATGTAAGTACTGTTGGTGCTGTGTTTTAAAGAACGAAAGCTAAAAATAATGCGGAAAAACTAATAATGTGTAAAAACTAAACAAAACTAGTCAACAAAGATATAAAAACTTTTGACATTAAAATGTCACTGAAATAGATCAAAATGCATGAAATTAAAATAAAGTATCTGATATAACAAGCATCAGATTGTATTTTGCAGCCTGAAGAATTTGTCTTTGTTGAAACTGATTTCAGATCAGCACCTTTGCTCCTCGTGTTTTAATTCCCTTAAAGCCTTAATGTTGTTGGTAACTCAGGACTGTTTATTCCAGACACGTACGAATGCCGTCTCTGTTTCTGAACGAGAGCAGGATTGAATCCTCCTTTCATTTGTAAGTGAATAAGCAAGATAGTCTTCCGCTGTATTCTGGGATAATTGAAGACGCTGGGTGTGATTGGTGTGTGTGTGTGCCAGGACTGCAGGGGCCTGGCGCAAAGTTTAGGACAAGGCTTGGCACAGAAACACGTCACCTAGTGCCAACCATATGGACCGTGACGCTAAAAGAAAAGGAGAGAAATGGCCCTTGTCCATCAGACGTAGCGCATCGTTTCTGAACTCCTCCAAGGGGGCGCTTGTGTGCTTCAAAAAATGTCCTCTTTGGTTAAACAGGTTGTTGTTTATAAATGAAAAGGATATTAAAATGCTGTGAACATTTTTACTGTCAGTAATAGTGTCATAACTTTGAGCAACTTGAAGCGATAATCGCTAAATTGAGAAAAACTGGAAGCGTACTTTTAATTTTTAGTTGTTTTCACATTATTGCAAATATTGCTGTTTATTGCTATATTGGTGCATACAAGTTAAAGGTATAATTAACTTTTTTTAAATAAATACTTTTTTCAACCGCATTTATTTGGGGAGAATTGTGATTGTTTATTAAACGTGGTTGTTTTGTTTTTTTGTAATGCTGTACTTTTTAATTTTTTTTTTTTTATTGTGATTTGCAAAGCTACAATAACTGGTTTCTGTGTGACCCATATCATGTTTTCATGGATGAGGTGACTTGTTTACTCCTGGGGCTGTTAGTGTTGAGACTGCATATTAGTTCATCAAGGGGCGTCTAATTTTAGCATCGCTTGGAGATCCACTTATACTCCTGAGCTTTATTACCACAGTCATCTTGGTCATAAGAAAGCTTGTGTCTGAAACACATCAAGGGTGTTTACGTGCACCTAATAATCTTACACCGATTACACTTTTTAAACCGACTGCACATAAGGTCAAATAAACATAAACATCGTGAACTGTGCTCTTTTATCAAGCAAATGTGGACACACCTAGAGCTTTGCCTGTTTCTGTGGTTTCGTTTTGCATGTAAACAACTTTAATATCCCTACAGGAGCTTATTCGCTGGACTTCATTTATGAAACGCGATCAGTTTTTATGCATTAATTGTTTAAAACATTCTCACGTAAATTAATATTGTCACTTCAGACCCTCTTTAAATGTTAAACGGCCTGTTTTCCACCATACACACTCCACCCATGTGTTTTGGCTGCTGTTCCCCTTCCTGGCTTCATGTTGATGCTTGTTTGATCCATAAGGATTACATCTCTTTAGTTGATAATTGTCTTTCTCTCTTTCTCAGGTGCACATTTCGGTTCCCCAGTACGAACATCAAAATCACGTTCACGGCACTGGCGAGCGTCAAGCGTGAGAAGAGGGAGCCGGAGTCTCCGGTGAAAGCGGTTCAGCCACAGATCTCCCCTTTAACCATCAACATTCCCGATAACATCGCTCACCTCATGAGCCCCTTGCCCTCGCCCACCGGCACCATCAGGTACTCACTCTCTCTCTCTCACACACTCACTCACGCAATCAATCACTCTCTCTCTCTCTCTCTCTCTCTCAAACACACACACACACACACACTCAATCACTCACCCTCTCACACACACACACACTCAATCACTCACCCTCTCACACACACACACACTCAATCACTCACTCTCTCACACACACTCAATCACTCACCCTCTCACACACACTCACTCACTCAATCACTCACTCACTCTCTCACACACACTCACACACACACTCACACACACACACTCACTCACTCATTCATTCACTCACACACACAAACTCACTCACGCTCTCACTCATTCACTCACACACACTCACACTCACACACAAACTCACTCACACATAGGCCTGTCACGATAACAAATTTTGCTGGACAATAAATTGTCCAAGAAATTATTGCGATAAACGATAATATTGATAATAAACGATAATATTGTCGTTCTGAGACCATTTTCATCTAAAATAATGATAATGGCATAATAATGCAGGTACACCTTTTCAAAGATCAATAAACTTTTATTTCTAAAGACTATTTAAATGAACAAAACAACCAAAAACAATAAAAGCAATGGACTCTGTCTCTGTTAACAAAAAATGCACTTACCAATGTGTGACTTCTGTTCACACTGAGAATCATATCATGTACTGTGTGAACATTAGTCTCATATGAGTATGTGTGTGCGCTATGTGTGTGCGCCTGCGCGGAGAGTTTCTTTAATATTGAAAGAAACTCTCTGCGTGTCTCATATGAGTAGGCTATGTGCGTGGAGAGTTTGTGTGTGCACGCATCTCGTGTGTGTAGAGTTTGCGTGTATGTGCGTGAGCGACCTTAGGTGTGTCCTTGTGCATTTCATATGTATTTGTTTGAGCATTCAGCAGTATGTATGTTGGACTACTTAATATATGTGTACGCAAGTTTCATATATGTGTGCGTGAATGAAGTTTGATTTAAGCCCTAGACGGCGCCTCATATGAGAATGAGAGAGCGCGCGTGAGAGAGAGAGGGACGAGCAGCGCTCTGCAATCAAATACGATTGTAAATAGGCAAAGTAAAAAAAAAACAATAATTAAAAAAAACATTCGAAAATCAATGTAGAGAGAGAGAGAGAGACGAGGAAAACAAACAAGCATGCAAATGGAAATTATCGCGGCCGGAAAAATTATCGAGCTCATTTTTTTTAATCGTGCGATTAATTGATTTATTGATTATCGCGACAGGCCTACTCACACACTCATTCACTCACACACACACACTAGGGGTTGAACGACTTAAGATTTTTTTTTAAGTCGACTGTTATGACATCAAAGTCGAGTCGAGTTTATACTTTAAAGGGGCATTCGGCAACTCTAGCTATTTCTTCACTGATTTTCACTTTTGTCGTCGCATGTTTTCTCAGTGAGCTCCACCTACAGCTGTGAGGTGTATATTTCACAACAATGTCGTAAAAAAACTCACTTGCGGCCCCTCCTCCCCCTTTTTACCGCTGCTCATGTGCATTTGTTATTATCCGAGCCGGCCAACTTTATCGTGTGGAGCTATGTCTACCGAGGTGGGTAATACATCATACACATTGAGGGCGGCGTGTGTGTTTCCAACTTACCGGGACGTTAATCCTCATGTTGCAAGGTTGGTTTTCCACCTAGGAACGTTGGGGGGAGCGGGGAAAGTCCCCATTCTCACCAGAACAGGCTATTAAACCATCCAAATGATTTCTTAACGGTTTTATTAAGTTGAAATAGTTGCCGAATGCCCCTTTAACTAAACAAAATAGAAATGTTGCCTTGGCAACTAACTGTTTTTTAATAGTTTTAGTTAATGAAAACACTTTACTGAAAGATAAGGTATAATTGATAAAGCAGAATCATATGGAAGTTTTTCTGATCTATGAAGCTTCGAGGCGAGTTGAAACTGAAACACTGATGTTCATGCTTCATCGGGTTTGGTTGTTTGTGAGTGTCTGCGTTTGGATTGTGTGTCTGCAGCTGTGTGTCCTTTATGGGCCACTTCTGATTTGAGTGATTTAATTGAGTTTGGCTTCCCCACAAATGAGGCAGTTTCCTGTTCTGAAAATTAAACTCCCTCTTCCCTGCTTTCCATCTGTTTCCATCGGCCCATTTTACTAAATGATTTTGGGAGTGTATGGTAATGCATTTTGTGTGTCGTGTGTGTCCCTCAGTGCTGCTAACTCGTGCCCGTCCAGTCCGCGGGGTGCGGGATCCTCCGGCTACAGGCTGGGCCGAATCGTGCCTGACCTACAGCTCATGAATGACAACTCTCAGTCTGAGAACGACAAAGAGGCGTCAGAAGGAGACAGTCCAAAGGTGCCAAATCTCAGTATAAAACACCACTACTGGGCAAATGTTTGGAAAACTATGATTTATTTTTATTGTTTTTGATAGAAGTTGCTTATGCTCACCAAGGCTGCATTTATTTGTATGTAAATTATTATGTGAACAGTAAAATTGTGAAAAATTACTATTTGTTTTCTATTGTATTATATGTTAACATGTAATTTTAGGGATGGCCCGATACCATTTTTTTCAAACCGATACGAGTACGAGTATTTACATTTCTGTACTTGCCGATACCGAGTACCGATACCGATATTTCTACCGCAAAAGTAACTATAGGCTCCCAGAAAAGAAGACAGAAGACTATTTTAGAACACAGGTTAGAAGACTGTTTTTATTTTCTTCTCTGCTTATTTTAACAAGTCTAAAAATAAATAATAATGATTAAAATAATAAATGTATTAACACACAAACCACTGTTAATTTAACATAAAAGCAAGCAGGCTACTGCGTGCATGGTCTGACATGACTGAATGCGCGCAAAGTGCGCTCCCTTAATAGCCTAATACCTAAGAAGCTGACAGTTCATCGCGATCTCACACATCTGTTATTCTCAATGAAGCTGACTGCACAATGAATCTTTCATAATATCCACACTTTGTTTGTTATACAGGTACTTCTCAAAAAATTAGCATATTGTGATAGTTCATTATTTTCCATAATGTAATGATAAAAATTAAACTTTCATAAATTTTAGATTCATTGCACACCAACTGAAATATTTCAGGTCTTTTATTGTTTTAATACTGATGATTTTGGCATACAGCTCATGAAAACCCAAAATTCCTGTCTAAAAAAATTAGCATATTTCATCCGACCAATAAAAGAAGTGTTTTTAATACAAAAAAAAGTCAACCTTCAAATAATTATGTTCAGTTATGCACTCAATAGTCAATACTTTGTCGGGAATCCTTTTGCAGAAATGACTGCTTCAATGCGGCGTGGCATGGAGGCAATCAGCCTGTGGCACTGCTGAGGTGTTATGGAGGCCCAGGATGCTTCGATAGCGGCCTTAAGCTCATCCAGAGTGTGGAGTTTGAGTCTCTCAACTTTCTCTTCACAATATCCCACAGATTCTCTATGGGGTTCAGGTCAGGAGAGTTGGCAGGCCAATTGAGCACAGTAATACCATGGTCAGTAAACCATTTACCAGTGGTTTTGGCACTGTGAGCAGGTGCCAGGTCGTGCTGAAAAATGAAATCTTCATCTCCATAAAGCTTTTCAGCAGATGGAAGCATGAAGTGCTCCAAAATCTCCTGATAGCTAGCTGCATTGACCCTGCCCTTGATAAAACACAGTGGACCAACACCAGCAGCTGACATGGCACCCCAGACCATCACTGACTGTGGGTACTTGACACTGGACTTCAGGCATTTTGGCATTTCCTTCTCCCCAGTCTCCTCCAGACTCTGGCACCTTGATTTCCGAATGACATGCAAAACTGAGCAACAGTCCAGTGCTGCTTTTCTGTAGCCCAGGTCAGGCGCTTCTGCCGCTGTTTCTGGTTCAAAAGTGTCTTGACCTGGGGAATGCGGCACCTGTAGCCCATTTCCTGCACACGCCTGTGCACGGTGGCTCTGGATGTTTCTACTCCAGACTCAGTCCACTGCTTCCGCAGGTCCCCCAAGGTCTGGAATCGGTCCTTCTCCACAATCTTCCTCAGGGTCCGGTCACCTCTTCTCGTTGTGCAGCGTTTTTTGCCACACTTTTTCCTTCCCACACTGACTCCCACTGAGGTGCCTTGATACAGCACTCTGGGAACAGCCTATTTGTTCAGAAATTTCTTTCTGTCTTACCCTCTTGCTTGAGGGTGTCAATGATGGCCTTCTGGACAGCAGTCAGGTCAGCAGTCTTACCCATGATTGCGGTTTTGAGTAATGAAACAGGCTGGGAGTTTTTAAAAGCCTCAGGAATCTTTTGCAGGTGTTTAGAGTTAATTAGTTGATTCAGATGATTAGGTTAATAGCTCGTTTAGAGAACCTTTTCATGATATGCTAATTTTTTGAGACAGGAATTTTGGGTTTCATGAGCTGTATGCCAAAATCATCAGTATTAAAACAATAAAAGACCTGAAATATTTCAGTTGGTGTGCAATTAATCTAAAATATATGAAAGTTAAATTTTTATCATTACATTATGGAAAATAATGAACTTTATCACAATATGCTAATTTTTAGAGAAGGACCTGTAATTAGAGAATTTGCCAGCATACAGAATTCAGCACTGAACAAAAAAGTTTTGAGCGGTGAGGGAGTCTATCTTAAATGCTTCTGATGGGCCATTGCGTTCAAGAAATCAACACACATGTCTGTGATTGGCGTATGTTATGAATATGTTATGAATAGAAACTCTGCCTGTAAATCGTTTCTATTTTGTTTTAGTTGTTATTCTTGCTTTTCTGCAACAGGTGAATAAAAATCTATTAGTTTTAATATGTTGCATTCATAGATATTTCTAGTTTGCGGGAGTCCCGCGAATCGTTTTATTCTCCCGCAACCCGCACACACAGAGTGAGTGCATTACCGCTCGCACTCGGCCATCAAATCTAGTGCCGCGCCGCACTCTATTGCGTTGGGAGTGCACGTCCCTATGCCTCAGTTCACCTTGACAAAGCACTCGCGGCGGCCAGTTTCGTTTCGCAAAATGTACGTGGTATCGGGGCGTGGTATTGGCGAATTTTTATGAGTACGAGTATATGAGGACAGTATCGACCCGATCCCCGATGCCAGTATTGGTATCGGGCCATCCCTATGTAATTTATTCCTGTGATCAAAGCTGTATTTACAGCATCATTACTCCAGCCTTCAGTGTCACATGATCCTTCAGAAATCATTCTAATATGATGATTTAATGCTCAAAAAACATTTCTGATTATTATCCATGTGAAAACAGTTGTGCTGCTTCATAGTTTTGTGGAATAAATGATACACTACAATTCAAAAGTTTAGGGTAAGTGAGATTTAAAATAATAATAATTTATTAATGCTTTAATCCAGCAAAGATGCATTAAATCAGAAG
>JAPDVR010000003.1:49795314-49877814 GCA_026230005.1 Gila orcuttii
AAAAAATGTCCCTGCTTGATATAGACTGTTATAGACGATTGATAAGACGTTTTGATGAGAGAGAAAAAAAAACCTTTTGCTAAAAAGGCTTCCCCTGGCCACGGACTTGATATGCAAATTCGAGAGAAATTTTCTCCCTCAAAAGCAGCCTGACTGCTTCTACTAGTTGCTTTTATAAAGAAATGCTGCACATAATTGCTGGTCTAGGATCAGTTTCCTTTACTCCATAACCAAATGATAAGCGCGACTGGCTGGCTTACAAGGGCGTAACTTTGGGTCTACCATTGGGGGGGTTAAACTCGCTGCATATGTATTAATTTATTGAATAATTTTCTTGTGTAAAAGGTAACATGCTAATTGCCGTTTCCTGTATTAGAAATACATTGTGATACTTTTACTGATTTAGGCCACTTAACGTAAATGCAGCTGTTCACTTGACACATAATGACACAGTAGTTAAATTAAGTGTTTAAACACTAGCCAGCAGTGGCAGCTTCCACTTAATTGATTTTTTGTGTGTGTTCAATATCTTATGAAAAAAAAAAAAAACTAAAGATTAATCATTGCATCACTGTATTGGCACCTATATGCAGCAAATGTATTATGCACAATTCAACTCTCAATACATTTACACAATACAGGGTGGCACACTGGAGTGCAGCTTGCACCTTTATTTTAATGTGTGGAATACCACCTATGATTTATCCTTTTTTTTGGCCATTCAAACATGTAGATTTTTATTCACATAATTACTAGGCTGTTGCCTTTCTATCCAGTAGGTGGCAGTCCAGGATAAGAAATATTTCAAGGAAATAAACTAAATAGTAGGAACAAAGAATTAAAGCAGCATAGCCTACAAGTGCAAACGGAAATGTAATGTGTGAAGTTAATGGAAAAAATGTATCCACCTTCTACATACTTTTGAAGACATTTTGTTTGTAACATCACATTTGCAATTATATTATCACTTTGCATGAAATAAGACTCAAAAGTAGATAAAAAAATTGTTTGCATTTAGCCTCTAATAATATCACATTCAGAAACTGAGAAAATACAAGTGTGGACTAACGTTAGTTGTGCTTTGATTCATTTTTGTCACTTTGCAAACTCCATGCAAAAAGAATAAAAAATAAAAATAATAATAATAATAATCTCAAATTGAGCCGGAGGTGGTAAATTTAGTTATTTTAATAAGATACCTAAAATGATGTAAACTGCATGCCTGTGCGCACGCGCAGAGATAATTCATGCGCGTGATAATTCATTTATGCAAGGAGTTATGCACGTTTTTTTCGATAACAATTTTTAAATAAATGAAAGCAATTAATTTATAAATTGCCGGATTTATGAATTTTTTTCGATAAACAATTTTTAAATAAATGAAAGCAGTATAATTTATAAATGGCAATGTTTTTATTAAATTGTGATCACTTTAAAACAAATTCATTCATTTGCACGTTGTGTCCGAGCTCCGCCCGACACATTAACTGTAATTATGAGCCCGAGCCCGATTTAAACCCGACGATTTTTTAATACGTGGGTCGTTATAACTGACGTTCTCAACTACTTTCTATGTTACTTTCCCCGCCCGCAACATTAATGTTTTGTCCCGCTCCTACCCACAAAATAGACTTTTTTTCTTTACCTCCAAAATAAATAGGCCTACTACGTGTCGCCATCATACACATCAGCATAAATGCTCCTGATAAATTTGTTACTAAAGCATTAACTTTAAAGATTGTTATTGTTATTGCTTGTTATTAAAGCACATAGCCTAGTTGTTCTTGTTGCTTTTCTGCAACAGATGAATAAAAATTTATTCGTTTTTATATGTTTCATTCATAAATATTTCTAGTTTGCGGGAGTCCCGCGATTCGCAAATCGTTTTATTCTCCCGCAACCCGCACACAGTGATGTGAATTACGCCCGCGCTCGGCCATCAAATCTAGTCCCGCGCCGCACTCTATTGCGTTGGGAGTGCACGTCTTTAGATCAAGGGCCCGGCCCGGGCGTCGAGGATAGTGACGGGAAATATCGTCGGTTCAGGTCAAGTTCGGGCTCGGGCAGAGAATCTAAGCTCTAACTGAGAGTGACATAACAACGAGGGAATCATCAACGCATGATGCCATGTCTAAACGCAGGATTTTTGCTGCATTAGGTAAGGCAATGTTTATTTATATTGGCTGCCAGGCATACAGTACTGCTTGCTTTTTTTGCTCAAACTAACAGTTTGTAAACGTATAGTTTTGCTAATAACAAATGAGTTAACGGGAGCGTTTATACTGGGACGTTTATTGTTGATAGGCGACGTTGGTTAAAACTAAGTTACATGGTTAGGAAATCTATTTAAATGCAGGGGAAGCGCACATCTTAGCCTACCCTGGAGTTGGTTCGCCCTCCGCCTATGCCGACTCTCCCGATTGCCCCCGATATGCAATATTCAACCTTGAAATTATGGAATATCCGTTCTACAGTCCGTAGCCGTCGTGTGATCTTTCCCGTATGAGAAATTTAACGTAATGCTAAGGTGAGCGAGCACGCAAAATCAAACGACCAATCAAAATTCGACTTTGTCTAACAGACTGTCCTTCATTAAAATATTAATAATTTAGCTTAATATTCACAAAAACAAGAACATGTGAAAATGTAATTGGCAAATGTAATTTTTAAATAGCATATTTTATCAGTAAAATCCCGTTTACATTCATGGTGATCTGAGGGGGCGGGAGAGTCCCGTTGACGCCCCCCCGTGGCGCCGGCCCTGCTTCCTCATACAGTGACTACCAGTAAAATTTATCAAAATTTGGGACCAAAATTATTCGGACACTTTAATCTCACCATGTTTTTGCTGAAATGTTTTTTCTTGAATTGCTAATGTGACCTTTTTACAGCACAGACTGAACAAAATGAAGCATTGCTTGGTCATTGGTTGAGCTAAATGTGTATTATCTTATTGTGTAGTTAAATTTAACATCTGACAGATATTCAACCTAATTCTGTGAGACAGTCTAATAGAAGGATGGACAAAAACAACTGAAATATCAACTGATTTGTTCTTGTCATACTTTATTACCATTTCCTAAACTATAGCGAATAAACTGTGATAATGTGAGAAATGTTGAAGGTGTCTGAATACATTGTGGTTTGACTATCATTTTACAGACATATTGGATAAAGATTTCAGTTGACAGTGTGAATAAATTTCTCTGTTTCAGAACTCGATTCGTCACAACCTGTCCCTGAATCGGTACTTCATCAAAGTCCCGCGCTCACAGGAGGAGCCGGGCAAGGGTTCGTTCTGGAGGATCGACCCGTCGTCCGAGAACAAGCTGGTGGAGCAGGCCTTTAGGAAACGCAGGCCGCGGGGCGTCCCCTGCTTCAGGACCCCGCTGGGACCCCTCTCGTCCAGGTCCCAACAATAACCGTTATCACATGCCATTTCACACAACTCCAAAATATAGTCAAGTCAAGTTTTATTTATAGAGCACAAGTTTAACACAACCAAAGTGCTTTACAATACAACAAAAAATATATATATAAAAAAAAAAAAACTGAAATAGAGATAAAAATCAAGTATCAAAATATTAGCGGATTAATTTGCATGCTTTGTATTTTTGCTTGTAAAAATGTCACTAAATCTTTATTTTTGTGATAAACGCTAGTTATGATGATCTTAAATGTTGCATTAGACACCACTGTTTAATAGAAAGTTTGAAAGAACAGCATTTATTTGAAATCACTTTTGATGTCCTTGCTGAATAAAAGTATTAGTTACTTTTAAGTAAAAAAATCTTGCTGGCCCCAAACTTCTGAAGAGTAGTGTATGTGAAATGTGTTCTGATGTGTTGGTGTTTGATGACAGGAGCGCCCCGGCATCGCCCAATCATGCGGGCGTTCTCTCCGCCCACTCCAGTGGCGTCCAGACTCCCGACAGCCTATCACGTGAAGGCTCACCGGTTCCCATGGAGCCCGAGCCCGCCTCGGCTCCGCCCCCTTCTGCTGCTGCTGTCCAACCCAAACTAGCTGTGATTCAGGAGGCCCGTTTTACCCAAAACACCTCAGGTACTCCATCACAGATGAACAAACATTCACTTGGGCTGATCTTTTAGGCTCATAAATTCACAATCTTTGTTTTCTTTCAGTTCTTGACATTAGAATTTTTTCTTTGGTTTCAAAGAATTAACAGTGGTTGTAAAAAAAAAAAAAAGAAGGAAAAAAAAGTGTGTATATATACTTATATTATTTATATATACATATTATTATTTTTATTTTTTTTTACAACCACTTATTTATATATAATGCTATATATATTTATTTTAGTATTAGTATATTCATTTTTATCATTAGTTTTATCTGTATTGGTCTGATTTATAGATAATTTTTATAATATTATAGACTTATTTTTTATATATATATATATATATATATATATATATATATATATTATCATTTTTGTTATTAAATAATCACCGCTTACCAGTATCAGTCAGAATCTGATCAGAATTAGAGGACTACTAATTTGTTTGTTTGTTTGTTTAATGAGCCTTAACATAAAAAATCAACGCTTTGTTTTCATATAAATAATAATAATAAATGTGCAGTTTTCATCTATATCAGTCAGAATCTCTGCATCAATATTATTTATTAGTTTACAGTGAAATTGTTGACTACTAATTAATTGTTTGTTTGTTTGTTTGTTTGTTTGTTTTATGAGCCTTAACATAAATAATAAACACTTTGTTTTCATATAAAAATTAAACATGCCGTTTTTATCTGTATCTATCAGAATCATTGCATCGATATTGGATTTCTCTCTCTCTCAGTGTCTCCCATCACCACCCAGCCGGTCCTGATCGCGGTCCAGCGCCCGTTGACTCAGTCGATGAAGCCCGTGACGTACGCGTTGGCCACCCCCGTCACGTCCTCCACGTGTGCGCAGCCGCTAATGCAGACGGTGCACGTGGTCCACCAGATCCCTACGATGACCGTCAGTGCCCTGAGCGGAGCCAACCTGCAGAACGCCATCAAGACAGAGCCGCTGGAGAACGGGGAGTACGAGGAGGTCAAAGGTGACGAGCGCAGGTCAAGGAACATGAACTGGTTTTAATTTCTTCAGATAACGTTAGTAACAAACATGTGTTCTGTCTCTCTTTAGTCAAGGTAGAGTCGGTTCCTGGCATCGCTCACGGCTCTATAGGCTCAGCCAATAGGATCATTCAGAGCAGCGCCGGAGCCACGCCCCTTCAAACGGTTACCATAGTGCAACAAGCCCCATTGGGTCAGCACCAACTGCCAATCAAAGCCATCACCCAAAATGGCACTCATGTAATGCCTATTGCCACAGCAATACAGAGCCAGGCTAACTCAGGTATTCCATTTACTAATGATATAATCAGAGGAAGGATATTATTACAGAACAGTGGAGTTTAAAGTCCCCCTGTAATCAATAATTTTATCACTTAAAACTCTTCTTTGATCACCAAAATGACATATTTTAAGTGTTTTTTTATTCTTTAAAATAGCTTGAATGTAACTCGACACCTTTGCCTCATTTAGTATGCGTGGTTCTATGAATATGCAAATGAGCCCCGCCTCCACTCAGCAGCGCAGAGATCCACTCGTTGACGATCACACGTTGATCTGGTTGGTTACGAAGTAGTTTATGATGTCAGAAACGCCAGCGATTTCAAACCGTGTTTTTAGACTGTCTTTGATTCGCTGCCGTTTTAAGAAGAAATTACTCAGCAATGGTGTTGACTTATAAATTTACACGTGATTTGTCTTAAAGCATATAAAAAAAACCCACATAGACGTATAAACAACATTAAAAACCACACGGGGACTTTAAATACAAATTTTTTTTCTTTGTTGGTTTTGTTGTTGTTCACCTTCACGCATATATGCATATATATATATATAATAGTGATGAGGTGGTCACACATCCTGTCCATGTTAATATCGGTCTAATTTGACAAGTTTCTGCTAAGTGACAGATGAATTTGCATCAAAATATTGTTTGACTGGGTGAAGGAAAACATTTAATTCTATTTAAATGCAAATGACAAGTCTGTTTATTTGTGTTATCCTACCTCTGCATGATTATATGCATTTTATTTAGGGCTGTGAAAAAATTAATAGTGATTAATCGCATCCAAAATAAAAGTTTGTGTTTACATAATATATGTGTGTGCACTGTGTATAATTATTTTGTATATATATAAATACACACACATGCATGTATACATTTAAGAAAAATGTGTCATTTATATATAAAATATTTATATTTATATATAATATAAATTATATATACATGCAAATATTTCTTAAATATATACATGCATGTGTGTATTTATATATACAAAATAATTATACACAGTACACACACATATATTATGTAAACACCAACTTTTATTTTGGATGCGATTAATCACGATTAATCTTTTCACAGGCCTAATTTTATTATTTGCATTTTTTTTTTCCTACTGTATTCAACTGTGTCCAACCTAATATTGCGTTCACGCCATTACGATTATTTTGAAAATATATGTAGCTTACAAGTTGTAATTACGAGCTCTATGAGGACGTGAACACTTTACAAGTTGAAATCTCGTAATTACAACATGGTGTGAATGCACCTTAAGACTCTTATGTTAAATGTCTCTTTCTGTTTTTTTTGAAAACATTTAATCCTGTTTAAACGGGTTATCCTAACTCCTTACTGTATGCACTTTAAGACTTGGGAGGGAATATTATGTTAAATGTCTCTTTCTGTTTGTCTTCAGTGTCGAGTCCGTTACACATGTTGGCCACTCACGCCTCGGCGTCCGCCTCTCTCCCCACGAAGAGGCAGAACGGTGAAAAAGCAAGTGAGCCGCCAGAGAGCAAACGATTGAAAACCGAGGACGAAGAACAGAAAATCACCTCTGACCCGAACGGGACTGCCGCGGACACAGACTCCACCAACCAGCACGGCAACCACAACTAGTCACGCATTATACACCACCACTTTCCCTCCTTCTGTTTTTCTTTCTTTTTTTCCTTTTTCTTTTCCTCTCATCACGGTTTCTCTTCCATCCAGCTCATGGTGCCAAAACTGAAGGCTTTCAGGCTGGACAACCGCTGTTAACCTTTTCAAGTGAAGCAAAAATAAATTCTATCGTCAAAAAAAGAAAATCAAACGCATAAAATAGCGTCCGTTACTGTTGTAATATGTTGTTTTTTCGAAGCAACCAGCTGCCTGTTTTCTGTTTTATGACTTGAGCCTGATTGAACAAGAACTCTTACCCCCGAAACACAAGAGCAACTGCCATCTGGTCCGTAACTGGGCATTTTATTACAGACTTTCACAGACCCTGCAGATGTTGTCCGATCGGAGGCATTTGATTGGCTTGGATTCTGCTCTTGGGAGTCACGGTGATATTTAGAATCTCGCGGCCAAAATTGGAAGCATCTTTAAAAAAAAATAAAAAAAAAATCACTCTTTCCTGGATGTTTTGCGACATGCGATGCCCTCCGGATGTGCAGATGTTGATCCTCTGTGGACCGTCAGAACCCGAAAGATTCTAGAACCTCCGGAACCCTTGCGTTGTTCACAGTAGACTGAGAATTCCAGAACTCCCGCTTGTGGAATCTGGATCTCTGACAGCGGAACACGGGCTTCCATCCAACATTCCAAAGTTTGGCATTCTGATTGTGGAGGGGGAAAGGCCAAGAGGATGTCCTGGAATGGAATTACACACCATGAACCACAAATAGATTGATGTTGTTTTCTTTTTTCCTTTTTTAATAGTGCATTCTAGGGCTGTATGTGGAGACTGTCTTCAGCCAAAGGGATCAAAATATTCCGAAACACATCACATAACTTTCGGCAGCTAGCCTGACAGCATCACCCACAATCCCCTGCAATTGTCGTAGTGGATAATATGCAGTATTTTGTCGTTCATACGTGGAGCGTAGGATCTGGGTGTTTTCATTTATAGAGACGTTTTAAAAAGTAATAATAACAATAAGGATATATATGTAAGCAGCAGCATACGAGCAGAAGAGGACGTGGGACGCCTGTCTCTTTTCTGCTCTGTGAAACTAAGCGTAGTTTCTTTTCTAAGATGGAGAAAAATGTATTAATGGAGTATTTCCTTCCTATGTGTTTTCCTTTGTTTATTTTTAAATCTGAGCAAAACCGCCTTTGTTACACTGACATATTTTCATACATGCACAGATGCTCGAGCGGACGTGTCATTTCCATGTGTAGTTGAACTGTTTTCATCCAGCTTGCATGTAACGGACTAGACAAACATACCTGATCCGGCGATTTAAACGTAATCCAGAAGAAAAAACACACAAGAACCTGCTTTGAATCGGACCAGATCTGCACTTGATTAGACTCCTTTTGTTTACTTTTTCCCCCGTTTTCTTTGTTTTGTTCCCTTTTTGTTTTTAGGCTGTATTGGTGTAGGCCGATTGTGTCTGCTTAATGATTTGATTCTGGTCAGGCCCATGAGTCTGACTGATTATATGTTTCGAACAAAAGCAAAAAAAAAAATATTTTTGATGTTTGTTCTGCTTCAGTGGGTCAATGCTTTTTTTTTTATAAATTAATTTAAAACCTTTCGCTGATGATGTTCTTGTCTTTTCTTTGATCAAATTAGTCTTTTCATACATTGACGTCATATATATATATATATAGGGTGATTTTAAATTGTCTGTAGGGGTGAATACAAAGTTTGGGACTAACAATTTATGTTTTTGAAATAAGTCTCATGCTCTCGATGCAGCATTTATTTGATCAAATATACTGTAAGATATTAATATTGAAATATTGCCATTTCAAATAACGGTTTTATATTGCAATATATTTTAAAATGTAATTTATTCCTGCGATCAAAGCTGAATTTTCAGCATCATTCAATGTCACATGATCCTTCAGAAACATTCTATTATGATGATTTGATGATCAAGAAACATTTCTGATTATTATCAGTGTTGAAAACTTTGTGAACAGTTGTGCTGCTTATTATTCATGTGGAAATTATAATGCATTGTTCATTTTAGGCCAAGATTTTTCTGGCTTGTTGCACCGTTAGCACCACAGTGATGTCATATATTTTCTAATTCTCAAACATTAACTTACATTAGTGAAGTTGATGCTAATTAAGATCACTAACGCTAATTGAAAAACTAGTTCAAATATTGAATTATGTTGCAGTTTCATTCTAACCTCTAAGATAGTTTGCTCAACAGTACTTGCAAAATTAAATGTAAGCAATTTTAGTTGAATTTAGTTAGTCCCAAAATAATGTTCGTCTTCTCATTAAGATGAGATGTGAAATCCATAATCAATTTTCAGATTTTTCTATGTGATGCCTGCTGAAGACAATTAAACTAACTAGATGGTAATTTCTCAGATGACCACTGTGTGGCGCTGGTGTGTAAGCGTTCATAGGCTGTA
This sequence comes from Gila orcuttii, assembly GCA_026230005.1. NCBI lineage: Eukaryota > Metazoa > Chordata > Actinopteri > Cypriniformes > Leuciscidae > Gila > Gila orcuttii. Next base: position 49,804,763 of record JAPDVR010000003.1, read on the forward strand.
TGTGGCAGCAGAACTCACATGGCTTCTGATATTGTGTATGAAAAAAGGTGCATTTCAAGTCCTGTCGTCCTACAGATGATCTTAACCTGCTGTATTGGTAATCTGGTCTAGATTTTTCTTAATACCCGCCGAAAATAGTTTAACCTTTAGCCTCTTTTCTTAAGGTGAATCTCGAGAGAATACGTATCTCTTAAGAGCACTGTTATTAAAGATGATTTGATTGACCTGTACGACCCTCCTGAGGGGCTCGTCCTCTCTGTTGAGTTTTGAACTCTTTTAGTGCTGAATTTTAACATGCAAAATGGCGTCTTGTTTGTTTAGCCTGGGATTTGCTATAACGGCCGAAAGGTTTTAGTAACTTAAAATGATATAGCATTCGAATAAAATAATGTTTTTTTGTTTATCTGGCTCTATTAGATCATGATGATGTTTAATGTGATTAAGATTTCAGGTCAGTTTTGATGAAATACCCTTAATGAGAGTTAAGGTGCGGTCACTTTTACACATGCGCGGCAAATTTTCACGGGCATAATCCAGTCGTTGCAATAGGATTCTGCGCGTTCGAATGTTTCACGTGAGGCTGAACTAGTTCCACACGCGGATTTCTCTAATGTTAAAGTTCGAATTCGCCGAGTTGGTCGACAGAAAGCTGCTTGTGAAAGTGATTTACTTGTAAGCTGTGCCTTATTCATTGCTACTCTTCTGACAATGGACCTTTTTTTCGGTAATGTGATCGTATTTTGAATACGAGACCGTTACCCTCAATGTGAAAACCCTAGTAAAGTGAACGCAAATTATTTCACTTCAGCTATTCATCAGGATAGATAGGCTACTTGTTTTGAGTTGTTTAGGATGAAATGTTCTTGATATTCTTCATGGTATCCTCAGACAGCAGGAAAAGGCAGCAGAAGATCACAGGTAACGCAATCGGATAGAGCGCGAGACTGTGGGAGGTAAATTAAGGCTCTAATGAACACATCTCAACTGGCACACAGACGTGGGAGGAGTTGTCATGGCGACCGGGAGCTGAGTGATGCTGATGAGAGGAAACGAGAGGAGCGGAACCTGAGATTTTGTGTGTGTGTCAGACGCTAGCTTGCGTCTGAAAGTTCAGACAAACTCACATCTGATGCAGAAATTACTGGATGTCTCAGGCCACGTATTGAAAGAAAAGCCAGAAAGGTATCGGACAGTTTGCATGAAAACATTTTTGCTTTGAGATGTTTTGCTCAGCAGTTGTAAAAGAGGAACTTTTAAGTATGTATTATGATTCATCTAGAGTTAGCTTTTGGAATAACATACTTCCCATATGATTTCTTTATGCAGATTTCCAGTACATGTGGAACAGAAGACATTTGCCAAAATGAGCAAGTATACAACAGAGTAGCCTACGCTACTTATCCCACAATGCAATATGTTGGACTTGAGAAGTGCTCGAATTTGGTAAAAGGGTGAATTAATGTTTACTGGGTACAAAAAAAGTGCACTGAAATGAAATCCAAAAAGGAGGGAATACAAAGATATAAAATTCATTACATTTTGATTCATTATAGGTTCATGATTATTTTATTATTTTGAAATACTGAGAGCATGCAGTTTATGCAACCTACAACTACTATAGCCAACTTTACATATTATCGTTTTATCACAGCTTTATTTGCTGGATATAAGTATATATTCACAGTATATAAGGTAAAGCAATATATACCATATAACAAATCTCAACTGCTTGATCGTTTAAATTGTCGCATCGCACAGCTCTGTATAAAGTTGGATCGTTAGTACATCCAATTTTACACGCATACATACAGTATAGCCTACTGAAATAAAGCTTTACTATATACATTATATATATATATATATATATATATATATATATATATATATATATATATATATATATAGTTAAATGATACTGTAAGGCACAAAGATATGATAGTATTAACAATAGCATTATGATTTTCTGTAAAGCTGCTCTAAAACAAAACAATGTCTTATTGTGAAACTACTTTTTCAATATGTTGCTTTTTGTAGCTAAATATAGTCTCTTTCCTGATAGCGATAAGCTCGTTCCAGACCCCTGTAGATCATCTTGTGGTGCTTTAAGAGCTATTTTATCCTGAAACTAATCTAGATCCTCTGCTAGCCCACAACCCTGTTTCTGACCCCTGACACAGAGGGCAGTGAGGGATTAGCCATAATCTGATTATCTCGCTGTTGTTTTGCTAACAAGCTTCTTTGGCTATTTGACCAAACTTTTTCAGTAGTCTGGGTCACTAAATTTAGTTAGTCTCCATCTCTGTAGCCGATGTTATATATTTTCATCTTCAAAAAAGTGCTATGGTATCGGTACCATGGTCATACCACTTTGAGTGTGTGTGTGGAATGGAAATGTACCATTTTCATTATTAGGGGCTGTTCACACTACACCATTTTCAACTAAAAACGTAAAACTTACGGCGTTTTGGGTGCCTGAAAATGAAAAGTTTTGAAAATAGGTTTCAAAGTGCAAGTTTTTGAAAACGGTCTCAGTGTAATGAACAAAAACGCAAATTTCTGAAGACGATGACATCATGCACATGCGTATTACATATTCAGTCTATAGTGTTTCATCGCCATCTAATGGCTTGGCAGCAGAACACAGCGTTTTCTGTCGTTTTCGCGGATCCGTGTGAATGGGGATCGTTTGACTATGGTGTCGTCCGTATGCGAAAAACTCAAAGGAAAAACGTCTCCGTTTTAAGCATATCGTTGTCGTGTAAACGTACCCTTGGTCAAAAAGAATCATGCTACCAAAATACTAAGGTAATTTGAACATGGTACCATTGTAATACTAAGGTTTTGTTGTTTTTGAAAACATTTAAGTATTTGAGGTCAATAAATTTGACTGTCAAGGATACACATGAGGTTTTCACTTAAATGAAGATATATTGTGGTATTGGAGAATTTGGGTTTTTTAGGTCACATATCAGCGATGTACTAAAAACGGAAAAGTTTTTCCTTTGCATTTTTCGCGCACAGATGTTGTCAAAACGATCCCCGTTCACACGGATAACGAAAACGACTAAAAGCACTGTATTATTGATGCCAGGCCAGTAGTTGACTGTCACTTTGTAAAGAAATACTACGCTCCTATAGACTGAGCATGTTATACACGTGCATTACGTTACGTCAACTTTTTTTTTAAGTGTTTTTGTAGTTTTACATGAAAACGATAACAGTACAGTTTTCAAAAACTTGCATTTTAAAACCCTTTTTCAAAAGCTTGCATTTTCAGGCCCCTAAAACACCTTTGTCGTGTAAATGAATGGCCAAAATGCATAAAAAGTTTAACTTTTTTGTTTGAAAATGGTGTCGTGCAAACAGCCCCTTAGTTTACATGGTAAACTGCAGAATCTCATTTTGTGAAACTGAAAACTTCATGTCTTTAATAAAGTACCGTGGTATTACCAAGGTTTTTCGGTCATGGTAGGATTAGATTTCTCTCAAAGTCAAGAAAGCTGCTTCCAGTTTCCACAAACCAAAATTTCATGACAATGATTTATTGAGCAACTGCCAAGTGAGGGTGATTAATTCCCTATGAAAATGCTAATAAATGGCGATGTTTAGTCGTAGTTCTCGTCCGCATATTGAAGCCTGAAGCGGTCGAGAGCGTGTACGTGCCACAGCAACACACGCTCAACAATCACAGCCGCTGACAATCGCTCCAGTGTTTATCAGCTATTTTCAGCGGCTAGCTCATTGATTGATCCCTTGTGATCCTTATTTTGAAATCACAAAGCCGAACAACAATCTCTTTTGTGTTTGGAGTGTGGAATTCTGTGGCATTCGGGCCCGCGAGGAGATTACGTTATGAAAGAGACTAAGGTTAGCTTGGTTAGGATCAGCTAGTGCTAACTTCCACCTGTTTTTAGCTCTGTCTGCTGTTGTTTTGCACTGGACGCAGGTGGTGTGTTTGGGATAAGTGTGTTTGTGTGTGTGTTCTTGGGTCAGATGGGACAGACGGGTCCTCAGACTCCCTCGTGGAGGCGCTCTAGAGCAGCAGATGTGTGCGGGAGCAAATCTGCAATTAAATTGACCTCTTTCTATCAGACTCCAGGATGTAAATGAATGCATTTCTCACTATTCAGTGTCTGTCGGCTTTCTCGTCCAGTAATGCTGGCGTACCGACAGCAGGAGAAGCGAGTTTACGGAGAGAGTGTGTAATTTCCTCTGTGAAAACCAAATGACGTTTGGCAGGACTGTTCTCCTTGTTATCAAAGTGAATATTTATTCTAACTTTATTATAACTTTGTGTGAGGAACAGATGCAAGTTTTTCCACCACATAGTAGATCATAATTATGATATAAAAATGCCTACAATTAATGACATTAATTGAAATTATGAGAGAAGACATGTATGACAGTCATAACTATGACATAAAATTTCAAAATAAATACATAAAAAGATATTATAAGATAAAAAGATATAAGAATGTATCATTACATTTTTTTCCATCTTGTAAATTTTACTTAATTTGTCAGTTCCTCGTAATTTCAACATGTCATCATAATTATGACTTTTAAATATCATACTTTAGCTTTTTTTTTTCATAATTTTGGCATCTCATTATTTCTACTTGTATCATTATGATTTATCAAATCATGATTTTTTTCTTATATGGTGTAATTGAGCTCTCATACTACTTGGATAATGGATTATTGAATGATATTTTTTCCATCTACTTTGGCCGTGTGAAAAACAGAAGCTCTAACATTATATTATTTACAGAAGAAGAAAAATGCTAATTTGGAATGACATGAGGGTGAAAAAATTATGACAGAATTGTCATTTATTTGTGAACTTTTTGTGCTGTTGCAGGTTATTTGGACCCATTTTAGATGGACTTTCAGCAAACCGAACTTCATCAAAATCATCCTGAAGCTCCATGTTTCATATATGGTAATGATAAATGTCTCCATGTCGCTCACAATCACTTAGTCATACAGAACATATTGTGACTCTTAAGATGTGATTTTGTCATGTTTTGACCCATAAAAAGCTGCACTATGTAACTTTTCCGCCGCTAGAGGGTGTACATTCAAAACAACAACAGCGTAGCTTGATGCATATACAACGAGACATTCAAACAATAAGACTAACACTGTCTTCTGTGTTTTCAAGTTTTCTGTCAGTAAAGGAATCCAACCAATCACTCACTTGTCTATTAAAACACATGCAATATCGGTGTCTCTGTCTAGTTAAAGTTTGTCACGAAGTTCTCACCATTTAGGAAATGCCACACCGTTGTTGATCCTGGTTTTATTTCTCTTCTTGTCCCAAAATCTTCTTGGGTCGTTTGGTTAACATTTACGTTTATGGGACTTTTCTTTGTCGACAGAACCAGCTGCGAACGGTAAAGAATAATTGTGTTCCATAGCGACTGCGAGACACAAGCTAGTTGCTTGATAGACTCTACAACTACAACTTCTGCATTTGTCCACGAGACTATGTTGCCATGGTTTTTACTGCAGTAAAAGCGGTAACCGAGGGTAACGCGGACATGTTGCCATTGACTGGCGACTCCCTCACACCTGCTCACACGTCCCGTTTCTTTTGTTAAAATCGCTATTTTATCACGATTTACAAATAGTTGGGAACATTTGGGATATTGTAAGTAATCAACTGGGGCCGGTTTCACAAAGATAGACTTTGACTATGGCTTAGATATAGTAGATAGTCAGACTTCAGATAGACATCTAAATCAGACCGTTGCACAAAGCACTTAAGACTCTGACTATCTTAAGTAGGACTACACTGCAATGCATTCTGGGTAAAATAACACACTTTTCAAAACAAAAAACATGGCAGATCGAGTAAGCGCATTCAACCGCTCAGTGCAGTTTACCCCAGCGGAAAGTATGTGTTTGTTGGAAATTTAGCAGAGAATGTAGTAACAAGAAGAAATGTTTAATTTGGAAAAAGATTGCTACGACAGTTAACAACTGTGGCGAGCAGGACCAGGACGACGGACGTGAGAGAACGGCGTGAGGCCGGTGGCGTGAGTGATAATGAACGTCACCTGTGAGACGCACCGGTCTTGATCTTCAGCGTCGTCGCTCCTCCTTTAATGCTTCCGCTCCTCCATGAGAGATGTGAGACCGGTGCGTCCTCGTCCTGCTCGCCACTACAGCGTTAATCCGACCGTTGAGCAGAGCGTTAAAGACGTACAGAAAAGTTACAAAAACATGGTACAAGATGCCAAAAAAGAAATATTTAAGAGGAAATATGATAAAAACCCTTTCCCTTCTCATAGCTCTCTCCATAACGCCATCAGCAAACCACAAATGATGAGCCATTTTCCCTTTTCTTTTGGCTGTTTGTACTGTAACTGATTGTTACTGCTGGTTGCCAAGGTAACAGAGTCTTAGACCTAAATTAGCCTGGGGTAAGGCGTCTCATTTTTTTGGTCTTAATTAAGTCAGTCTTTATTTTTGTGAAACAGTGAAACTTGCATTAGATTAGTCTATGAGCAAATTTTAGACTTGTCTAACACTATAGACCGGTCTTTATGAAACCGGCCACTGAACAAAATATCTAACACTGGCCTAGTGGTTTTTGGATATTTTACTGCAAAAATCTTACATAGTGCACCTTCAACATCTACTATTTTGGCATGATGAGCCTGAACTCATGACACAAGTGTCCAAACGGAAACATCACGTCAAACAACCAAACTAAACTCAACCAGACGGAAAACAGACAGAGGTGTGTTTTTTGTTTCCTCACCTTATGAACACAATGCCAGTGTTGTATTTTCTTCTCGCAATAACTTTTCTGCAGAATGCCTTCTAATTTTAGCTCTTGGTGTTTGTGAAAGGCTTTTTTTCTTACAGCCATTGTTTACGTCATTGGTTGACAGCTTATTACTCGCTTTGTCAGCTTGAGTTATAAGTTGACATGTCAGGCTTCTCAAGCAAACAGGTCAGTGTTGCGAAAGTATCACAGAGTACAAAATACCTCTTGTTTATCAGTTTTAAGTCAACATGAGATCAGAATTGACCTAGTTAACTTAATGTATGTTCATAATGCGCTATTTAAAAAAAGAAAAAGTTTCGCACAAATGTAATAGCTTCTTTACTTCTAAGACAACTTTATTTGTATTTATTTGGCTGATGTCATCCTAGGCCAAGCAAACTATTGGATTATGTTATTCAGTAGCCGAATCGCTTCAGGAGAAGAGTATAGTCCTCAATAATCATCTCCATCCTGGTACAAAATAACCACTTTTCACCAGTCAATCTGGTCTTAATTTATAAAATCAAGTGTTGCTGAATATCCCAAACATGTCTCACCCTAACACGTCTTGCATAGCTGTGATGCGCCACGCATTACGTAATGAAGAATCACAGAGTACAAGGTGAGCATTTGTGGTTAAAAATAATAAAAATGTTTAAAAAAATTTTTTTTTGAAAATGAGCGCTGTTTAGTCTAGATAAGACTCTTATTCCTCGACTGGGATCGTGTAGAGACTTTGAAGCTGCACTGAAACTCACATTTGGACCTTCAAACCGTTGGACCCCATTGAAGTCACTATATGGAGAAAACTCCTGGAACGTTTTCCTTAAAAACCTTAATTTCTTTTCGACTGAAGAAAGAAAGACATGAACATCTCGGATGACATGGGGGAGAGTAAATTATTGGGAAATTTTCATTCTGGAGTGAACCACTCATTTATGGAAGTAAAATATTATTACGAGCGGATCTCTGAGCTGCTGTGAGTGAGTGGAGGCGGTAACCATTTGCATATTCATAGAGCCATGAATACTTAATTAAGCAAGGGTGTAGAGTTACATTCAAACAATTTTAAGCCATAAAGATTTTTTTTCATTTCATCCCAGCATTTCATTTTGGTGATCAAAGATGAGTTTTTAGGGATACAATTATTAACTACAGGGGGATTTTAACATTGCACACCCTTTAGTAAGATCACCGTCCCGTTCTTTGTCTGTAGTCAGATCCGTTTCTACATGACTTGGCATAAACCGAGATTTTCCGCTCTTCGAAGCAAGTTTAATGTTTAGCCATCTGTTATCAGACCAACATAATCCTTCTCAATGCCAGGCCAGCTATTCTAGTCAGCAGATATCGCAGGTTTGTTTGTGTGGAGTTTCTAATCAATAAGCGTGCGAGTGGAGACATCTGCGATTCCAGACTTTAATTAGACACTAATGGGAATGCATTGCCAAACTCCTGTACAAACTCCTATCCTTCCGTCTTAGCGCTGGATTAACAGCGACTGCTGGAAGCTCCAGGCCATAATTTTACATCTGAAACACACACACACACACACATCTGTCATAAACGAGTTCCTCGAGGTCTGACAGCTGAACGCAGGGTCTCCGAGTGGAGTTGTTGCACATGCAGTGAGGAAGTGGTGTTTTCTGCTGAGGGTCAGAGGTCAATAAGCCATATCCAAGATGGCGCCATATCCAAGATGGCGCCGCAGATGGCTGCCTCGGTGTGGAGCTCTCCAGCTATTGTGATGTTTTTGTTCGTTTTTTCTGCGTTTAGTCATTCTTTTCCAATCAGTTTCACCAAAGTTGGTGTTCAGATGTAACAACACTGAAGAAGATGTGCTCTCCTAATTTAGAGGCACATTTCTTAAACTGTAAACCCTTCTACTCGCCTCGGGAATTTTCCTCTTTCATTCTCGTGAATGTTTACATCCCTCCTCCGTGCGTGAGCGCGGTGCTACAACAGCTGGCTGAACAAATAGCTGAAACGGAACAAAGGTACCCAGACTCTCTTTTAATCATTCTTGGGGATTTTAACAAAGCAAATCTTTCCCGTGAACTACCAAAATACAGACAGCACGTTACATGTCCCACCAGAGACAGTAATATACTGGACCACTGTTACACCACAATAAGAAATGCGTATCACTCGGTCCCACGGGCAGATTTGGGGCTCTCTGATCACTGTTTGGTACATCTCATACCGACCTACAGGCAGAAACTGAAATCAGCTAAACCTGTAATAAGGTTTGTAAAAAGATGGACTAATGAAGCAGAGCAGAATCTACAGGCCTGCTTTGATTGCACTGATTGGACTGTTTTTGAAGCTGCTACCAACGATCTGGATGAGCTCACAGATACTGTAACATCATATATAAGTTTCTGTGAGGATACATGCATTCCTACCAGGACATTCTTATCATTCACTAATGATAAACCATGGTTTACTGGGAAACTCAAACACCTTCGTCATGCCAAAGAGGATGCTTACAGAAGTGGGGATAAAATCTTGTATAACCAGGCCAGAAACAGATTGACAAAGGAGATCAGAGTTGCTAAAAGGAACTACTCTGATAAACTGAAAAACCAGTTTTCATCCAACGACCCATCATCAGTCTGGAATGGCCTGAGGAACATCACCAACCACAAGTCACCATCCCCCCGATCTGTGGACAATCAACACCTGGCTGACGATTTAAATTCATTTTACTGCCGGTTTGAAAAGCCCTCATTCACACCACACACCCGGTCTGATCTGCACTTCACACATTCACCATCACCTCCTGCACTCCCACCCCCCCCCCCCCACCCCCCTCATGCCATCCAACCTGAGCTTAAGGTCTGTGTGGAGGACGTGAGCAGAGTCTTCAAAAAACAGAAGACTAGGAAAGCCTCAGGCCCAGACGGCATCTTATCTGCTTGTTTAAATGCCTGCGCTGACCAATTGGCCCCGGTCTTCATGCAGATCTTCAATAGATCATTGGAGCAGTGTGAAGTTCCCTGCTGCTTCAAACGCTCCACTATCATTCCTGTCCCCAAAAAACCCAAAATCACTGGACTTAATGACTACAGACCTGTCGCTCTCACGTCTGTGGTCATGAAGTCGTTTGAAAGACTGGTGCTGGCCCACCTGAAGGACATCACCGGACCCCTGCTGGATCCCTTTCAGTTTGCTTACAGAGCAAACAGGTCTGTGGATGATGCAGTCAACATGGGACTGCATTATATCCTGCAACATCTCGACAGACCAGGGACTTATGCAAGGATCCTCTTTGTGGACTTCAGTTCGGCCTTCAATACCATCATGCCTGGTCTTCTCACAGCCAAACTGACCCAGCTCTCCATGCCATCCTCGATCTGTCAGTGGATCACCAGCTTCCTGACGGACCGGCAGCAGCGAGTGAGACTGGGGAAACACACATCCATGACACTCACAATCAGCACTGGCGCCCCCCAAGGGTGCGTTCTCTCCCCACTGCTCTTCTCCCTGTACACAAATGACTGCACTTCTAAAGACCCCACTGTCAAGCTCCTGAAAATTGCAGACGACACCACTGTCATCGGTCTCATCCAAAACGGTGACGAGTCTGCTTACAGACTGGAGGTTAAACAGCTGGCTGTCTGGTGCAGTTATAACAACCTTGAGCTGAACACGCTCAAAACAGTGGAGATGATCGTGGACTTCAGGAGGAACAGCCCAGCACTCCCCCCACTCACCATCATGAACAGCACTGTGGAAGCAGTGGAGTCATTCAGGTTCCTGGGCACTATCATCTCTCAGGACCTGAAGTGGGACAATCACATTGACTCCACTGTGAAAAAAGGCCCAGCAGAGACTGTACTTCCTTCGCCAGCTGAGGAAGTTCAACTTGCCACAGGAGCTGCTGATTCAGTTCTACTCAGCCGTTATTGAGTCTGTTATGCACTTCCATCACTGTCTGGTTTGGTTCAGCTACCAAATCAGACATCAGGAGACTACAACGGACAGTCCGGACTGCGGAGAGGATCATTGGTGCCCCCCTGCCAACCCTCCAGGACCTGTACTCTTCCAGAGTGAGGAAGAGAGCAGGTAAAATCATCACAGACTCCACTCACCCTGGACACCTCCTGTTTGAACTGTTACCGTCAAGACGGCGACTCAGATCACTGGCCACAAGAACATCTCGGCACAGGAACAGTTTCTTCCCACAGGCCATCTCCCTTCTGAACAGTTAACATATCTCCCAAGGCATATGCCTTAAGTGCAATACTCCCATATCTTTAAAATTCAGGTGATATTTATATTTATTCATACTATACAAAATACTGTAAATATGTTCATTATCTGTAAATGTTTATTCTGACAAAACCCAACTGTGACCATATATTTTTATAGTACTTTCATATTTTTTTATCATTTTATTCGTAGAATTTGTATTACTATTTGTATTACTATTACTTGTTGTATCTGTATTTGTATATGTGCACTGGAAGCCTCAGTACCAAAACAAATTCCTTGTGTGTGCAAGCACACTTGGCAATAAAGCTCTTTCTGATTCTGATTCTGATTCTGATTCAACACCACCGTAGGGTCACACAGAGGGCGGCTGTTACTGTAAAGATCATCAAAACTGCGTTGTGTTTTACTCCTTTCTTTTTCAGCTTTCAGTTTCAATTATTTTACATTTTGATTCACTTGTTGTTCTTTGAATGTGCCCTTTTTTCTATTTAATTTTTTCATTTTGTTGGCTGTTTTATTTTGTTTAAGTCTTGCTGTATTTGTTAGTTAAAATACATTAGTTGTATTTTTTTCTTTCATTTTGTTTCCTTTCTCTTCGTTTCTTTTCGTTTCTTAGTTTTATTGCTGCTTTTAATTTCTTTTTGATCATTTTCTTTTCTTTTTTTCTTTTCTTTCCCTGACTTTGATTTGCTATTTTTCATATCCCTATTTTTTTACTTTTTTGTTCTTATTTTTCTCTCTTCATTTTTTTGCTACATTTATTTATCACTTTCTTTTCAGTCAATTTCTTTTTATCAATTTCTTATCTTTGTTGTTGTTTTTTGTCTTTTAATTTTGTATTCTTCTTGTGTGTTTTGTCTAATTTTTGCCTCTTTTCTTTTTTGTACCTTGTTTTTTGCTTAACATTGTTTTTTATCCATTTTATTTCTCTTTATTTATAGTTTTTCTTTTGTTCTATTTTGTTGTTTTTTGTTTCTCTTTTGCTTTTTTTATTTTTGTCTCAGCATTATATTTTTCTCTTTGCTTCCCCTTGTTTAATTTTTTTCTGTACAATTTTTTTTCATTTTCTCCTATTTTTGTTTGGCTTTTTGCTGCGTTTCATACTCTCTCAAAAAAAAAAGCAGTCACTGGGCCTGTACTCTTTCAAAAGGTACACCTTTGTACCTAAAGTGTGCATAATAGTACCTAAATGTTATTAAAACCATTTTAAAGAGTACCATCTCACTAACAGCTTTTGTAAAAATCTCTCTCTCTCTCTCTCTCTCTCTCTCTCTGTCGAGCATATCTCTCTCTCTCTCTCTCTCTCTCTCTCTCTCTCTCTTCTCTCTCTCTCTCTGTCGAGCAGATGTCTCTCTCTCTCTTCTCTCTCGAGCAGATGTCTGTCTCTCTTTCTCTCTCTCTCTCTCTCTCTCTCTCTCTCTTTCTTTCTCTCTCTCTTTCTCTCTCTCGAGCAGATGTCTGTCTCTCTCTCTCTCTCTCTCTCTCTCTCTCTCTCTCTCTCTCTCTCTCTCTCTCTCTCTCTCTCTCTCTCTCTCTCTCTCTCTCTCTCTCTCTCTCTCTCTCTCTCGAGCAGATGTCCTCCTGCCTCACACAGGTGTATTCTGGGTCTTAGACATGAGCAGTCTAATTCCTTCTTCACTGTGGTGTGTTTTGACTATATTTGGGTCTCAGTGGAGCTGTTGTCAACAGTTTCTGTTTTCCAGGAAGCTCTTGCTGTAGATTATGTTGTAGTTTCAGCATGATAGACAGATTGTCACATGGATGCAGCTGCCCAACACCTGTGTGCAGGAGATTTGAGCTGGGCATAAGTGATTTCCAATGAAGCGGCTTCAGTTTGGGGCAAGAGAATTAAAAGCAGTGAGATAGTGAGAGCATTGCTGAATCTAGTGTTGTGCCAATATATTTGTGGTGAAACCTCTGGGCAGAGATTTCTCAGAAATGGGTTTAAAACTGATGTGCCCTAAAACAAACACTGATGGCATGTTTAATTTCCTTTTCGAGCTATAAAAAGCTGCTTGCGTGCTTATCAAGCTCAGGGAAGCCGCAAACCTCATGAATGAACCAGACTCGTCTAATCTCTGGATTAGAACATCTGTGTGTCATGAACGAAATGCTCTCTTCGAGTCCAACAGCATGCTCTCTTTGAGTTTGAGTTTTCCTCAAGTTATTTTGTTAGACCTTTGGAATAATCAAAGAGAGAGAAAGCAAGGAAACATTATTTCCATGATAAATGTGGTTTTATACATTATAAGTTCTCTTTACATTCTTTTATAAGTTCTAAATTATTTTATAACTTTATAAGTTATTTTATATGTTCTCTATAAGTTGAAGTTATATAATAAAGGATTATTATTTTTTTTCAGGTTCTTTTGTTATTTTAAGTTTGTTATCTATAATTATTTTATAAGTTAAGTACTCTATAAGTTCTTTTATGTCCTCTTAGTTATTGTATTTTAAAGTTCTCTATACCTTTTTTTATAAGTTATTTAAGTTCTTTTATAAGGTTTAAGGTCTCTGTAAGTGTTGTTATAAGTTAATTTTTCTATAAGTTATTTTACAAGTTATTAGTTTTCTACTAGTTATTTTATTAGTTAATATGTTCTCTAAGTTATTTTATAAGTTTTAAGGTCTCTGTAAGTTCTATTATAAGTTAATTTTTCTATAAGTTATTTTATAAGTTATAAGTTTTCTACTTATGTTATTATGTTCTCTATAAGTTATTTTATAAGTTTTAAGGTCTCTAAGTTCTGTTATGTTACTTTAAAAGTTATTTTATAAGTTATGTGTTCTTTAAGTACTTTTATAAGTTTAAGGTCTCTGTAAATTATATTATAAGTTACTTTTTCTATAAGTTATAAGTTCTCTACTAGTTATTTTATAAGTTCTCTTCTAGTTATGTTATTAGTTATGTTCTCTAAGTTATTTTATAAGTTTTAAGGTCTCTATAAGTTATGTTATAAGTTCATTTAAAAGTTATTTTATAAGTTATATGTTCTTTAAGTTCTTTTATAAGTTTAAGGCCTCTGTAAGTTCTATTATAAGTTAATTTTTCTATAAGTTATAAGTTCTCTACTAGTTATTTTATTAGTTAATATGTTCTCTAAGTTATTGTATAAGTTTTAAGGTCTCTGTAAGTTCTATTATAAGTTAATTTTTCTATAAGTTATTTTATAAGTTTTAAGGTCTCTGTAAGTTCTATTATAAGTAAAATTTTCTATAAGTTATTTTATAAGTTATAAGTTTTCTACTTATGTTATTATGTTCTCTAAGTTATTTTATAAGTTTTAAGGTCTCTGTAAGTTCTGTTATAAGTTCATTTAAAAGTTATTTTATAAGTTATATGTTCTTTAAGTTCTTTTATAAGTTTAAGGTCTCTGTAAGTTCTATTATAAGTTAATTTTCTATGAGTTATTTTATAAGTTTTAAGGTCTCTAAATTCTGTAATAAGTTCTCTAAATTATTTTATAAATTATAAATTCTTACAAGTTATTTTATAAGTTATGTTCTCTATGTTTACGTTTAAATGCGTCATTAACTAGTTTGTTGATATCGGTTCCTCACACATTGTGTAGAATTTATGTAAATGTGGTTCTCACTCTCAGTTGCAGAATTGCAGTTGTCATCTTGTAAATGACTGAACTGTGTGTGAACAGTACAGGATTAAGCACTAAATAGTGAATTGACAGCAGAGTTTAGCTCCAGTGTGCATGTGGCCTATAAGTACGTTGTGTATAAAACTGTCTTATAAATGCATCAGCATCTCTACTATTGAAACTCTATTTAGTTTAGAGTTATGTGCAATAAAAAACATGAATGAATATCCAATGACTCTTTATATTCATGCTCCGTACATAAAACCATCATAAAAAGCTGAAATTCAGGACAGGAAGTCACCACATCCAACGAGTAAATTCAGGTGTGGCTTTATGACGATAATGTGAACGTTACTGTTTGCTCTGTAAATAAATCATGACGTTGTTCTTGTGGTTTTGTGGCTCTTGTGTTCCTGCAGACCTGCAGCTGGATGTTTTGACTCTTTCTGTGTTTTAAAAAGCTGTAAGGACAGATTATAAAGGTCAGCGGCACAGAGGGTTTCCTTCGGGTGACTGGATCACGCAGCTTTGTTAAACACTGACAGCTCAGCTGGACTCAAAGGTTCACTGCTCTGAACACTGTACAATACATATCTGTATATTGATGAATATTTTTTCTTATAAATAGTATATGTAAGTGTATGCAATCTGCAGTCTAAGGCATGGTCTAAAGCGCAGGGCGCAAGTCCACTTAGGTCGAATCCGAATCCACTTTTGCTAGTTTAGCGATGGGGAAAAATGATCGGCGCTCCCGGCGCATGGTCTAAAAGGGTTGTCCCTATTCTCTTAATGAGTAATGGGTGTGTTTTGGGCATAACGTGCAATAAACCAATCAGAGTCTCATCTCCCATTCCCTTTAAAAGCCAGTTGCGTTCACGGCATGGCGGATTCACTATTTACATGGAGGCATTTACAAACGGAAAACCTGCACGCTTCTCTAGCGAGGAAACGGATCTGCTCGTGCGCGAGGTTAAAGCGAGACCATCTACAGGACAAAATGTACGCGCGTTGTGGACCCACCTATAGGGGCACATTACTAATGCGCTCTTTAAATAACAAAAAAATATTGCGCCATTGACTTAAAACCAGGTTTCAGTCTATTTCAGTTTCCTCAAAATAGCAACATCCCTACAATGCACCTGAACACACCTCGTTTTCAGCAGCCCATGGGCAAACAAATGGATTTGCTATTTAAACAACGTGGCGCAGGACGTGAAAATGATAACTGCGTCGGGCTGAAACTAGCAAAAAACACTTGCGTCGCATTGCGCCGGGTGTATGATAGGGCCGAAGTGTGGATGCTCATAGTGTTTTCTCTCTGTGCTCAATGTTTTTTTTCTCTCCAAAGTGCACAACCAAGAATTCAGAATGGAAGTTGAGAATGGAGAAATATTCAAAAACAAGATGAATTTATCAAGAGATCCTGATTGCATTGACTTCTATCAATCAGTCTGATGATACCTTGTTGTCCAGATGCCGTTCTGTACAAATGCATCAGACGCACGAGTACTGGCTGTGAGGTTAAGTACTCTACCAGTATCACTACTGCTGTTAGCATCTGCCGGACACCAATGATCCAGGCCACAGACGGTTTTTCCCTCTCTATCAGAGATATTACTACAACAATCAGCTTCAGAGGGCTGGTTTTACCCGTCAAATTCCCTCTTTGCAAATCCCATTATGAGATAAATGAAGCGAAAGACAAACAGATGAATCATCTTTTCCTTTCCTTTCAAAGGCTAGTCAGATTAGTCAGAAAAAAAGATTGGTTTTATTCAAATATATTCAGCATTTCTTTGTGGGCCGTGTGTGTCAGCGTTAGTCCTGGTGAACCAAGAAGACAGAAATCACATGAGCTTTAGAACGGCTTAACGGAAACGTTTAACTCAAACATAATTTTATTAATCAAAGTGATTTAGACAATCTGGCTGTGACATGTAAACTGACCAATCAGCATCCAGGAATTGTCCACCATCATGACATCACAGAACTCAACACTAATGGAACTCTGGAAATTCATTCTCTGGGCGCTGTTTGGGGAGGTTTGAGCAGATAAACAATGAATGTTTACCAAAGAGTCGTTTTTCCAAACTGTGATATCCTTGACTTTTCCATCTCCAAAAATAGTGCAAAGAATCCACAACCTGAGCAAGAACAGCTCTAAATCTACTTGAGCGCTTCCATGCCCTCCTTCACACTGACGTACTGTTGACATTTTTGTTACACGAGTCACTTTTGATCGTTTAATATAAAAAGTTCACTGGGTGTGTTTTTTTTATAAGTCCATTTCAAAACCTAGAGAGCTGCCTACCGAGACAGCATTGTAGGATGCAAGGTTGTTTCAAACAGCAGGCCAAGAATGCATTGAAATGTTAAGTGTCTGGGAATGTCAATTTAGAGAAACAACGAAAATTAAAGCTGCAAGCAACATTGAAAGGGCCCTCGCACCTGTGCCACCGCCACCCGGTGGCTTTAGGAAGACAGAGCACGGTGGGCAATGTGCATTTAAGTAGGTAAATATAGGAGGAGTATGTCAAAGTCAGTTACAAAAATGTCCTTCATTATGGGGATAATAACATGCGTTATCACTCAGATAAGTGTTGCTAGCATGTTTTAGCATGTTTCTAGCATGTTTAGAACTCAATGGCATATTTATGTTGCTAGTAGCCTACTGCATCACAGTGTAAAACATGTCACTTCCTGTCGACAGTAGATGGCGCTATTACTTTAACTTAAAATTGTCATGTAGATGTGTTCAGGGCAGGACTCTTATCAAACGTGTGAAGTTTGGGGCAGATTGGACATTGCCTTCAGTAACAACAACTTCCTGTTTCATTGCATTAGCATGCTTTAGCACTTAGCTAAGAATTGCTAGCATGTTTTAACATGTTTATAACTCAATGGCATATTTAATATGTTGCTAGTACTGCATCACACTGGTAAACATGTCACTTCCTGTTGCCAGTAGGTGGCGCTATTACTATGACTGAATATTCTAATGTAGATGTGTTCAGGCCATGACTCTTATCAAACGTGTGAAGTTTGGGGCAGATTGGACATTGCCTTCTTAAGTAACAACAACTTCCTGCTTCATTGCATTAGCATGCTTTAGCACTTAGCTAAGAATTGCTAGCATGTTTTAACATGTTTATAATTCAATGGAATATTTACTATGTTGCTAGTACTGCATCACACTGTTAAACATGTCACTTCCTGTTGCCAGTAGGTGGCGCTATTACTTTAACTGAAAATTGTCATGTAGGTGTGTTCAGGGCAGAACTCTTATCAAACGTGTGAAGTTTGGGGCAGATTGGACATTGCCTTCTTAAGTAACAACAACTTCCTGTTTCATTGCATTAGCATGCTTTAGCACTTAGCTATGAATTGCTAGCATGTTTTAACATGTTTATAACATGTTAATAATTCAATGGCATATTTAATATGTTGTTAGTACTGCATCACAGTGTTAAACATGTCACTTCCTGTTGCCAGTAGGTGGTGCTATTACTATAACTGAATATTCTCATGTAGATGTGTTCAGGCCATGACTCTTATCAAACGTGTTAGGTTTGGGGAATATTTGATATTCCATGCCTGAGTTACAGCAAATTCCTATTTAATTGCAGTAATAGCATGCTTTAGTACTTAGCTAAGTGTTTGCTAGCCTGTTTTAGCATGTTTCTAGTATGTTGCTAGCATGTTTAGCACTTGCTGGCACTTTTTTACATGTTATTAGGTGTCGACAACAGTGTTAAACATGTCACTTCCTGTTGCCAGTAGGTGGCGCTATGACTATAACTGAATATGAGCATGGATATGTGTTCAGGACAGAACTCTTATCAAACGTGTGAAGTTTGGGGCAGATTGGACATTGTTTGCCTGAGTTACAGCAACTTCCTGTTTCATGGCGAAACATCGAAATTCGTCAGGCCGCCGAGGACACGCCCTTCGACGAAAACTCAAGATCTTCGCAATTTAACGTCGCAAAGGCCTTAAGATTACACTCACCAAATTTGAAGATGATCAGATTAAAACTGTAGGAGGAGTTTGTTAGAGTACGAGACCTGAAAATGGCAAAAACTGCACAAAAATCTGAGAGGAAGTTCAAAATGGCTGACTTCCTGTTGTGTTTAGGGCTATCCTCCAAGAGATTTTTTTGTAGGTATTGCGCCATTACATGTATGTACCGAATTTCGTACACGTACGTGAAACGTAGCGGGAGGCGCACTCCGTTGAACCTTTATAGGTGGCGCTATCGAGCCATTTTGCCCCGCCCAATTCTGAAACACACATCAAATGTAAATTTTCGCAGGTTCTGACGCGTGTGCAAATTTTCGTGAGTTTTCGTGCATGTTTAAGCTCTCAAAATTGCGATTCATTGCGGAGAAGAATAATAATAAATATAGCTGTGAGCAGCGATTACGGGCCCAAGCCGGTGGCACCGCAACCCTGGTGCACCAGGGTGGCGGTACCGCCGGCTTTGGCCCTTCATCGCTGCTCGCAGCTATATATATATATATATATATATATATATATATATATATATATATATATATAAAAAAAAAAAGCCGGTGGCACCGCCACCCTGGTGCCTTTATGGTTATTGTGCACGACGTGCAAAAACGTAACCCTGCTTTGACTGTCGAAAAGAAGTGTGCTGTAGAGCTTGCATCAGTGTGGGCTCTGCAAAAGTGCACATCGAGGGCACATATCAACTACAAAGTATGTGTGAGCAACCTTCTGAAACCTAAAATGAAAAATGAGACACCCTACCCTAAATCATGGATTTAACGGACACATGAAATAAGTACACAAGACTGAAAATTCATAGTGTGCCATTTGGGACAGGGCCTATGATCGTGAATCACAATAGCCACATACATGGATTTTGCCCGGCCATCATTTCCCATGTTTGATTTCTGTATTTGACCGATTGTTTACCGTTGCTGACTACTTTCTGCCTGCCCCAATCTGGATTGTTTATTGGACTCTGATTCTTGCTGCCTGCCTCTGCCCTTTGCCTGTCAACCTGTTTTGTCTCTGCCTTTTCTGTTCTGCCCTGTTTGCCATTGCTCACCCTTCCTGTCTTCACCATTCTTAATAAAAAGCTGCAAATGGATTCCCCTGGCCTGACCCTGCCTCGTTACAATACATATGCTGCATCTGCTCGCCATCTGCCGAACGGCTCTGGTAGTTCCGCTTCAGCACTGATGATGTTGTAGGAATAGTGCACGGTTGGTCTGGAGTATTCGGTATTTTTTATTTTATACAGAAATAATTTATTTATAATTCAGATGAGAATAAAGTTAGTGTTGATTAAAATAAAGGAAAACAAATATATTAATCTGAAATATAGCACATTAATTTTAAATTTATTTAGGTACCAAACATACAATCTTAATTTATTTTAAAGCAAACAATACATTTAAAATATATTGGTCGTATGCATATTTTGTAATAATAATAATAATAAAAAAAAATATATATATCCAAAAAGACAAGGCCTTAAACTTGAACAAGGGTTAAACTCTTGTCACTGTAACAGACACAATGATTCAGCATTTTGAACGAATCGGTTGACTCAAAGATTCAGTGACCAATCCATAAGCTGCGTCCCAATTCGCATAGTATCCGTCCTAACTAGTATTCGAAAATAGAATTAGTACGTCCCAAATCGTAGTATGTTGAAATGAGTGTTCCAAAGAGACCCGGATGGTCTACTATATCCGGTCAGAATCCGAAGTGCAGATCGATGCACACTCTAACGGCTGTTATTGCCCACAACCCATGGCGCGTTGGACGAGGATTCGGTTAGAACTACAAACACGAGTGAAAAGTGTTAAAAAAAAACTACAGACATGGAGGACGCGCAGTTTTTTTTTAACACTTTTCACTCGTGTTTGTACATTGTACATTGTAAAGTGGTTTAGATAAAGGGGTTTGACTGATTAATTATCAGTGTCTAACCTGACGAAAATGTATTTATTCAATGTTAGCTACATTATATTGCATCTGCAGCAGCATTGTGAACGTTTGTAAAGCGTTTAGCCATTAACTTTTAAATGCATCATTATATTCAAATTGCAAACACATGAGGAGAGTCTCCACATGAAAGACTCACGACTGGCAGATGAACGTGCGACAACATTTCTTTCCGAAACGGTAAGAAATTAAATTAGATTGAATGGAGGATTTTTAACTGTGACCAGATGATTGACAGGGCGGCAGTTTACGGTGACAGATGCTCGCGACTGAGCTGTCCGTTAAAGATGACGAAGTAGTATGTCCCAAAGCTTGCCTACTCTTTTGCTACACACTCATGTACTTTTTCTTCTCAAAAAGAGTACATACTTTTAGGGCGTAGTATAAGTAGGCGAATTGGGACGCAGCACCTAGGTGTCTCATTCATGAATGACTCCGTCGTTCGAACGAATCGTTTGAACGAATGAATCAATGACTCGCTCATTAAGACGGTCGCCTGGCGACACCTAATGACGGTTTAGTGTTGTTTAAAAGTATCATTCTTTCCAACGATTGTTAACTCATATTTAAAACAATCTCATAACATTATTTAATGCATTGTTATTTTTCGATTTAATTTGATCACCCCTACCTTGAGTAACAGCCATATAGTGTCTTATTATTCTAAGTAATTGAATTTGTTGATCAAATTTACAAATTAAAAATGAAAGATGAAGCATACATTTAATAAGACTAGACTAGGGGTGCCCTGCAGATATTACAATATGCAGATTTAAATATACCATGGCCCCCCACCGTCAATTTGATGTGTGTGTGTGTGTATAATAAAATCATTTAGTCACTACAATTAAAACTTGAACGTGTTTGCTTATTAAATTGTGAGCAAAACGAAAGTTGCAGCAAAGATCAGCAACAGGAGTCAAAATTCATTAATCACGAGAGTGAAGAGCTGACTGAAAAAAAATATGACGGAATATTTTGTGTAAAAGCGCCTATTTAAGCGAATCTGTCATTTACTCTTTTGTTGTTGTGTTTTCCCTGAAAATCGGAAGCAATCGGCCGCCGATATGGCGCTAATTTTAAAGTGACACTAAAAAGTATGCGGCTGCACTGGCATTCATAACGGTGCGCGTCCATGGCGACGAGCGAGCAAAACAGAGCGAACGTTTTTTCATTTCTACTTCCATAGAAATTCATTCGAGCGCACTGCGAGCGCCACCACTATGTCCGTGCGGACGTCCTTACTTTACTTTCACTTTTATATTAGCGATTTAAAAGCCCTCGCTGGTGTGTCACGTCGATCAACCGGTGGGAAAAGATCCTCACAGCCACATACCTAATATATTTATATTTAATTACAATAGCCATACCTGATAAAAAGTTTTATGTACTGAGTTGATATCATTTTGGACACAAGAGGGCAGTATAGCCCTATGTATTACTTGATGTATTTATTTTTTTACTGAATAGCGCATTCTGGCTGTTTTTAAGCTTGTACATTATTCTTAAATTGAAAACAAGAATAAAATGGTTTTAGTTCTGATATTTGTATAATTTTATCTAGAAATAAATGGTGTATAATACATTTTTTAGAAGATATGAGGCTTTTAGTGTTTACTTTTTTGACATGATTTTAATCCCTCACCATAGCAAAACCGTTTGAGATAATCAATATCCGTTCACAATTTAGCATCTTTAATGTACTTTCATCATGTTGAAAAAGTTTGGCGTGAATAAAATAAACTACTGAGGAGGAGTAGCTAAAAACTCAGAATCTGAAATACACATTCAAACCAAAATATCTGACTTCCTGTTGGTCGAATTACGTTAAATTAGAAAGTTGTCCGGCTCGAAGAGTACAATATACATATCGAGTTTTGTTACTGTAGATAAAACTAACCCCCCCACTTTTGTCAAAAGCATTTAGAAAGTGACACACTTCCTGCTGCCAGTTGGTGGCGCTATAACTTTGACTCACAATAGTTACATCCATCTGATTGGCCTCTTACCACGAACACACTGCTGAAGTTTCATCAAGATCAGTTAATGTATGTAGAAGTTATAACACTTCGTGTTTCTCTTTTCTCGCCATAAATTCGTTTCCTCGCCACGGCCAAACCGTTCGAGATATCAAAAATCCGTCCACAATTTAGCATCTTCAATATGTTGACCTCAAGCTGACCGAGTTTGGCGGTAAACGGATGCAATCTTTAGGAGAAGTACTTCAAATTCCAGAGCAAGCGTTCTCCAAACAACCCATAATAGCCGACTTCCTGTTGGGCTGGCGTAAAACTTGACGGGGGAAAGATGTTCGGCCCGATGAGATCTATATGTGTACTGAGTTTCATATTAATTGATGCAAGCGTGTTTGATATATGGACCAAATAGTCGGATCCCGTTCTAGGGGGCGCTGTTGAGCCCCCCTGCCACGCCCGGGTACCATCTTCAGCCCGGCCCTGATGTCCGTGGGTTCTGACCTGTGTGCAAAATTGCAAGAGTTTTTGAGCACGTTAAGAGCCCCAAAAGCCCCTGAAACCTTGAAATCCATTAAAAGCAATACACAAATCCCTCACACACAGAGACGGAGAGAGAGGGAGAGAAATTTCTCAGAAACATCCACATTCAAACTAAAATATCTGACTTCCTCTTGGTCTGAGCTAATGACAGTTAATTAGAAAGTTGTCCAGTTTGATCTGAACAATATGCGTACCGAGTTTTATGATTGTAGGTAAAACTATAGACCTAACTCCCCCTCTTTTGTCAAAAGGTGGCGCTACTGAGTCCCTGCACCACGCCCGTTTCTGAAACTTTGCACATGTCTACTGGCTAATAAATGTGATCTATCTGTCGAATTTCATGCAATTTTAAGCAATTTCAGGCATGCTAAGAGTCTCAAAAGCATCCAAAAAGAATATTAAAGTTTGCTGCGTTGCCACGGCAACAGTATCTAAGATATCAATAATCCTTTCACAGGTCTACATCTGGCGCGTGTCTACATTATACACATCAAGTTTGAAGCAAATCGGGTAAAAATAAGAGGGTGATTTCAAAGTATTTTGAAAGTGACACACTTCCTGCTGCCAGTTGGTGGCGCTATAACTTTGACTCACAATAGTCACATCCATGTGATCGGCCTCTTACAGCGAACACACTGTTGAAGTTTCATCAAGATCAGTTAATGTATGCAGAAGTTATAACACACTTCCTGTTTCCATTATTCGCCATAAATTTGTTTCCTCGCCACGGCCAAACTGTTCGAGATATCAAAAATCCCCTGGAAATTTTTCATCCTCAATATCTTGACTTCATGCTGACCGAGTTTCGTGGCGATTGGTTGAATTCTCTAGGAGGAGTATATCGAATTCCAGGGGCATACGCTTCCAAACAAACCATAATAGCCGACTTCCTGTTGGGCTGGGGTAAAAAGTAAAAGTACAAAGGATATATGAACCGATGAGATCTATATGTGTACCGAGTTTCATATTATTACATGCAAGCGTGTTTGATTTATGGACCAAGTTTTCGGACCCCATTCCAGGGGGCGCTGTCGAGCCCCCCTGCCACGCCCAGATACCAGCTTCAGCCCGGCCCTGATGGCCGCGGGTTCTGAACCGTGTGCAAAGTTTCAAGAGTTTTTGAGCACGTTAAGGGCCCCAAAAATGCCCAAATAGTCGTAAGAAAAATATAGAAAATGACTTTCCAAACAACCCATAATAACCGACTTCCTGTTGGGCTGACGTAAAACTTAGAGCGCGAAAGTTGTTCGGCCCGATGAGATCTATAAGTGTACCGAGTTTCAGATTATTACATGCAAGCGTGTTTGATATATGGACAAGTGTTCAAACACCATTCCAGGGGGCGCTGTCGACCCCCTGCCACGCCCGGGTTAAGGCGAGCACGTTAAGTCCCCCAAAAGTGCCCAAAAGGTAGTAAAATAATAATAAAGAATAATAATAATAATAAAGAATAATCCTTAGGAAAACAATAGGGCCTTCGCCTTTTCAAGGCTTGGGCCCTAATAAACAGAGCAATTCCAAGAGGGTCCTCGCACCGTCGGTGCTCGGGCCCTAATGAGACAAGCAGAAACACAAGAACTACAACTGACTTCAGCCACAGCCTTAGATGAAATCAACTGAAGATAAAAAACATTAAATCTCTCAAGATCTCATCAGAGGATTAAACAACAAACACTCATTACCAAGCATTCAAGCATTACATTACATTATTCAAGCTTAACTTATTACTAACCAGACTGACTTTATTTCTGTCATACATCTATAGTTCTGTCTGAGAATTAACAGAGGTTTAGATGTTGATGATTTAATGATTCATTTGAAGTTACCACGATGGTGATCAGTGTTTTCTTTAGTTGGGCTCTTGACCCTTGACTAATAACATTAGTTTTTCTCTGGCTGCGGTAACTCTGTATTTGTAAGACACATTGGATATGGCAAGAAAATCAGAGAAAGTGAAAAGTTAATTTCCAACCCTATATATAGGTAGATTTAACAGAGACATTGTCAGGCTTTTTTATTTACAACAAAATAAGCTAATTGCTTGCAAAAAATATAATAGCATTGTAATATATAAATTACAATGTAACAAGAAAGTTTATATTGCCTTTATAAATTAATTAAAAACATTTTACAAACACACACACTTTGTTCATTTTCTAGAAGTAGAGTTTAAAAACCTTGTGTAGTTAAAGGGGTGGTATAATGCCCTTTTCACAAGATGTCAAATAAGTCTCTAAAGTCCCCTGGAAGTTTTAGCTCAAAATACCCTACAGATATATTTTTTAGCATGCTAAAACGTGCTAAAACTTTTAATGACATGTTAAAGCATGTTTATGACGTGCTTTAACATGTCACTCTTTGAGGGTGAGCAAAAACGTGCAGTTTTTGTGTGTCCCTTTAAATGCAAATGAACTGCTGCTCCCAGCACAGAGGGCGGAGCTTCAAGAGCTTGTGTGTGTGTGTGTGTGTGTGTGTGTGTGTGTGTGTGTGTGTGTGTGTGTGTGTGTGTGTGTGTGTGTGTGTGTGTGTGTGTGTGTGTGTGTGTGTGTGTGTGAGGTAATAGAAGTCAGACAAAGTCATTGATTAGCATATTCTGTCATGATAATCTATAAATGTGTTCCCAGGGACAGGGTTTATGTAAATTTTAGGGTTAGTGGTGTCACTAACCCCAGGAGGAATGTCGTGTAGTCCTTATCAGCCGTTTGTTGTAGTTTAAAAAGCGATTTTTCTGTAAAAGAAAATATCTCCATTTGCTTTGAACTTTGAGCATCGTAACTTTGCAGATGTTTTTTTTATGCTCAAACAGCAACATTACTCACTAACTAAAGTTAAAAAAATTAAATCATAATCAACTACCCCTTTAAGTAAAAGGTGCACCGCATAACTTACTCCGATGAAAGTGACTTGAACGCGCACTTGACGCTGTAAACACAACTTCCCACCTCATAAATATGAACTTCTCAGGAGGTCTTGTTTTTATCCTATCAACGAGCTTATGTCAATCTTGAGTTAAGTCTCCGCATCTTCTTCATGTGTTTCAGGCCCCACTTCAGGTAAGGTGTTAAATTGTTGGCAACTAACACAGAACACATTTTTACTTTTTAAAAATTGCGAGGCGCAGCTAAAAAAAAAAAAAAAAAAAAAAAATGCTTTTAAAAAACTTGACGTGTCATTTTAAAGGGATGCGGCGCAACGTCAAAGACGTCCTTTTACATAGAAATCAGGAAAGGGAATGTAGTTTCCAATGTAGACAGAGAATGGACTTTGTTTAATAAAGATATTAATCAGATATTCTTTTCAGAAGGTTCTATTTTTATGTAATCTGCACTATCACCTGTTAGTGAGGACAATGACATGGCTGATTGATAAGATCAATGGTGAGGAGGATTTACATAGAATAGCCTAATATGCCTGCGTGTACATGTTAAAAACATCTGGGCTTTGTTTACAATGGCATACTAACTTACTGCTATGGTGCTCTGAGTGGTTAATGTGGCTTTTTTTTAGCTGGTCATGATCCACCCCCTGTGGTAAATATCAAATTTTTGTTGTTATTTATATCTATATATATCTTTTTATAAGACAAACCATGTGTCGAAATTCTTAAGTCAACACCTTTGCTGAGTATTTTGTCCTTAAAACTGCAGTGAACCAAAGACAGTCTCAAAAACACGGTTTAAAATCGCTGGTGTTTCTATAATGTCAAGTTTCTATAATTAATCAAGTCAACTCAATAACTAGAGTTGATTTGCTCTGATTTTTGTATAGGTTTAGGGGTTTGTTAAAATTACTAGCTTTATTAATTATTAGGAATAGTGATACTTGCCTTAGGAAACACCTCAAATGGATACATTTTTAAAACCGTAGTATTTTTTCTGTTGTCACCTGCCCTTATTATGTTATAGGTTTAATTCAGAAATTGTAATATTGCTTTTTTTATGTTTTCTTGTCATATTGGATGACCAAAAATGAGATTGCAGTTAAAAATCGCATTGCTACACCTTCGTATTTGTTCAAGTTGAATGCATTGAGTGCACATTTTGAATAATGTAGTTAGTCGTCCAAGTGTTTACATATACACACAGGAGTTTGCACACTAAGAATAGGCTATACTGCAGAAATAGTGTGAATGAATATGCATGGTAGGTAGTTTGCTGTTTTTGAACATCGCCAGTGACTGTTAGTTGGTGAAAGTCTCATGAAGATCTTTTTTCCTGCAGCTGTCTGTTGGCTCTCTCTCTCTCACACACACACACACACACACACACGCACTCATGCATCCTGTTACACACTTCCCCTAATGAGGTTTACTCAGCAACAAGAGCTCTCTGCTGTTCCCACGGAAACAACGCGCATATATGCACGCCGTGACATCGCCCGTCCATCAGCCAATCTGAGCGCGGCCTTCCTGGATCTGCTCTAAATCTCTAACATCACGCCAACGCACCGCACTGCCTCAACATCTCTGGTTACTGTAAATCACCCTCATATCATTCATAAAGTCTCTGTGGTCTAATTGCCTGGATCATCTTTGTCTTGAGATGTGCAGGAGGGATTAACTCAAGAATACCTCATATGACTGTAATGTAGAATCTGACAAAGGCCTCTTCTTGTTTTGATTGTGTTTACAGGAGAGCGCCGTGGCAACGCTTCAAATATTCAACACTCCTCGCCAAAGTTCCGAATATAATTTGCGACAACATTCTGACCTCAGAGGAGCGGGAAATCACAGAGACGTCATGGTGAACACAGATGCAACCTGGGATAGACAGGTGTCATATAAGGCGATCATGAAAGATGTTTGACAGTCAGCGTAAAGTCCGATATATTACAGCTTTTTCTCACGAATAACCACCCATTTATGGTCTGATTGACATGTAAAACCAGCCAGTGCTTCCATTGTTTTACATGTTGTCTAGGAGTGGTTCATTTTGATATCCACACCAGTTTTCTAATCTCCAAATTTCATTCAAGATTACCTTTAAAAACATGCCAAATCACCAATTGAGGGTATTATATATTTAGTTTCTTTAGCTCTATCTGTGCTGATGCTCTGTTTTTTTTTTTGGTTCTGGCATATTTCACTTTTAGTGTCGCTTCGTTGGCTTTGTTTGTGACAGGGTTATTTGGTTAGCTACATTTAAAGCTAAAACCATATTCGTCACTTAAAATAAACATTTCTGTCACTTGAAATAAACGCAAACTTAAAAACTCAAGCAATAAATTATTAATAACGTAAACTCATTTTATTTCAGCTAGTTTCCAAGGCATCATTCATCATTTTATTTAGTTGAAGTACTTTGAAGAAACTTGAAGTACTAAAATAGCAAAAAAAATATATTAAAAATAAATGAGAACAATATAGACATTTAAAAAAAACTAATGAAATATACTAAAACTAACTAAAATGAAAACTCAATTGCAATGTTACTCAGTGAAACGATTACAGAGAAAAAAATAATAGTTTGTGTCTGAATATTGTGTCTAAGACATGAGTTATTAAATATAAACGTCTTGTTATTGAACTGCAATAACTCCAATCACTGGCAATCATGCTGTTGGTCAAAATATCTATGTATTAATAATAATTAATAATGTATTTGCATTATTTTAGCGAATGCATGTTGCACATTCTAGTTTGCTCATCCGAAACTCAAAGATTTGCTGTGATGACCCTCAGAAGTCTGTCTGGGAACATGTAAACACAACATATATCAGCTTGCTGGACTGATATAAACCTCTGACTCTCAAGCCAACCAATCAGATTGGAGAAAGCTCTTCCCAGTTCTTTGCGCAATATGCATCAGACACTCTATGGCATATGTTTGTTCTTGTACCTGCATATATTTTAGTACACCTTTCATTAAGCACAAACATCTACTGAAAAGCTTCTTCTGAGTTGGTTTTAAAACATTCTCTCTTTTTTCCCCCTGTCTGATTTGATTATCTGCATTGAATGGCTGTGATCAGGATGAAAGGCTTGTAGTTTGGCTGTGATGTCTTTCTCCTGCATGAATAAGCATATCCCAGCATCTCCAGACCCCCAGGGGCCTCCCGGACACTCTCCCCTGCTCCGGGCCTCCTCTCCTGGGACACGGTTTTCCTGACTTTCTACTTCTTTAGATATCATTGCACATCTAGAAAGGTCAAACATAAGACAGACCGGCACCTTTTCTCCTCAAAATAAAGCTTCCAATTAGATGTTTATTCTCCAAATAACCATATAAGCTTTAGAAATGCCCTGATACCCTGTGAAGTTCTTTTTCGATTTTCGATTGCAAATATCTTTGCAGCCGTATACTGGTTGTTGACATCACGACGACGCCGTCCACGCTTCTGAGAGCGACGTTTAGATGAATATGTAAATATGTTGCGGGCTTTCCTCTCAATAACAAAATAAACATACAACAAAAATGACAGCGGTGAGAAAACATCAGTTAAGAAAGCATAGTGATTATAGCGATGTGGGTATTTTTGCACCAGCTCTGTGATTCGGCACTCCAGTCAAGTCACTTGATGTTTATGTATATACAATTTTGTGCAATAGATTGTTTTAAAACAAGAAATTTTAAGGCCTGTTCACTCCAAGAACGCTAACGTGTTTATGCATGCTGTAGTTTTGTCATCTGCCGCTTTAAATGCTCGAGCTCTTTAAAGAAGAATGGATTCTGATCAGCTGTCGGTGTTTTTATCATTCAGGAGATGGAGAGAAAAAAATAGAAAAGTGATTCTGACAATATTGTTCTTCTGTCTCATTATCATTATAGTTCTGTTCTAGACTCTGCTATCCATTGAAATATAGAATTTTTTTTAAATTATATCTTTCTTGTTATCGTATTGTATTGATATTGTATCATATTTCAGCGGTCATTGGAATTGGTTTTGAAATAATTGAAGAAATGAGTGCTGTCACTTTTTGCCAGAATGTCTTGATCACCTCACATTCCCAGATACAATGGAAGAATGTTCCCTTATGTTTTTGGCATTTAAAACAGGTATCTGGGATTTCCGGGTTAAACCTGTTTAACTTTTCAGGGGTGACATATGTACGCATTACCCAGTTATATTGGATCAGCTTAAATCTAGTGTTAATTGACAGATTCTGGGCTTTAACACATATCTGGCTCCATTCTGAATCTGGAAGGTCATATTGCAAATCTATATGTCTTAGCTCTTTCAATGGTTATCGAGCTGGTAAAAGACTCTGGTCCCAGTACCTCAGGCAGCCATCTCTCAAGGAAACCCACCGTATCTGAGCCCTCGGCGCCTTCAGGGAGGCCAACGAGGCGCACATTATTACGACGACTTCGATTTTCCTGGTCTTCCAGTTTAACTCCAAGAAGTTTCACCTGTTGCTGCAGAGTGTCTACGGTATTTTGCAGTACGGACACCTGGTCTTCTGTATCGCTGATACGTTGCTCCGCAGTTGACAGTCTATCAGAAAATTCCTTAACTTCTTGTTTAACCTCCTGTATGGCTGAGAGGATTCCTGTAAATTGGACTGAAAAGTCTTCTCTCATGCTTGCAATTGCACTCATAATGTTGCTCTCTTGATTTTTGTCAGTAGGCCTATTTGCGCTGACTTCTTTACCCTCAGGATTAACAGGCTCGGCAATGGATTCGTCTTGATTTCCATGTTTTTTCTTTGTTGTTCGCGATGTCATTTTGTCGCAGTGTTGTATACAGTGACTTATATGTACTTGTTCAGTTTCAGAACGATATGAGGCTGTTTAAGAATTAAATTGCCGCATGCTGTAAGAGCTCAGATAAACGCGTGCGATCAACGTGTCGCCATGTTGAAAACTTCTATGATTTTAATCTTACTGCTTTTTCATAATGCAGTCAAGTCACCTTCATAGCGTTATATACAATACAGATAGTTTCAAAAGCAGTTTCACTGTGATAAACAGGAAAATAACTAAATCAAATATGCAAACTACAAATATGATGATAATAAATTCAAATTCTGCTGTAAAGCAGCTCTAAACAGACAATAGTGTCCTTATTCAGCTCAAGAAAGTTTAGTGTTGATTCAGTTCAGATTCAGTGTAAAGTTCAGCTATTAGTAGCTGTACAGAAGACAGTATGTCATTATTCAAACCAGTTCAAGTTTAATAAATGAGATTAAATGTAGTAGTCCATTTATTATCATCTAAAGCAGTGGTTCCAATCCTCAAACACCTGATCCAGCTACCCAAGATTACTAACTTCCAGACAGGTGTGTTGGAGCTGGCTGCTGCTAAACTCACAGATTTATATTTTCAGTTTTCCGCACGAGTCAACGCTAGTCGGTGTTGAGAGATTTCACAGAAAAATCACATAATGTATGATTGCCTCAGACTTTGATTATGTTGAGTTAAAGGATATCAAGCTTGTTTACTCATTTGAGCCGCTTTTAGAACATATTGTTTTCATTTGTAATGTGAGAAATTTTTAGGAATGACTTAAAGTCTGGTAAGCCGGAAAATGTATAATGCTTAGTGCTTTAAAATCTGTTCTGATACTAAAAGCCGTGTGGTTTATTCCAGCCTTGAGTTTCTTCATCTCAGATGTTTCTACCAAGATTCCGTTTGGAATAAAAAAAAAAAGGAAAGGTGAAATAGAACCGAATGAGTCAGTCGTTGTTATGTAAGAGTCTAGAGAGTCAAAATGAATGTGAAGAACAGCTCAGGTGGTCCATTCTTCATACCTGGATTTCTCAGTTTTACTGTTGACGATTTGACCGGTTCTTCGAAGCTCATCCTAGAGTTGCTGTCAAAGCAACAAGTCCGTAAGCTTAAACCTGCTCAGGAGAAGCTTATTCCACATAAACAAGATTATACTGCTTCTTTTTAAAGTCTTTCTTAGCCATTGCTACTGTCTTATCTTAATATGAGCTCCCTATTTTCATGCTTGACCATTTCCTTTTTAATTATATGATGTCATTACGTTGCTGTCTTGATGCCAGCCAATCACTGCATTGCTGATCAGGGTTTCAGGTATCGATATATATTCTTTCCAATGAACACGCAGTAATATCAGACAATTAATCAAGATATTTATTAAGTCCACATTCATTTTGAAATACCAAATTAGGCAGAGATCAATCATGATTGGATAGATGCCAGATTTCCTAATCATCTCAGATGTATTAAGCGAGGTTCAAAGAACGGACCCCAGACATTTTCGACATCTCTCCTGAAACTCTCGCAGACACACGGGAGATTACTTGGGTTTTTTCTGCATCTGAAAAACAGGAGACTTCAGTAAAAAGTCTGAGTTTTAGATCTCGCTGCGGTCTAGGAAAAACTGATTTTGCATTCCCCACAGACCGATCTGTTAGAAACTCGTTGATTTGTCTTTGTTTTATGGTTCAAAGCGAGGTGAAAAGGTGTCGTTTGCGGTTCGATTTCCAGGTCTAGTAATGTCAACATCTCATGATGATGTTGGCTGCAGTGTTTGAGATGCATTCGTTCAGTGTTTCACAGAATTATTTAAAACCTTGTTTATCTGTCGGCCTGTTCTTGACAATTTGTCAACGCAAATCTGCCAAGTCTCTCTCTCAGCATGACGGCAGACAGAAAAGTTGAAAGGAAGGCTCACTGGAAAGCAGCCGGACCTGTGGCGTTCGGATCCAGGGATGTGTTTTGGCTTCAGGGCAGTGGAACGAGCCTGTCTGATCTTGTCTGCCTGGCATGCAATGGAAAATACCCAACTCTTACAATGAAATCAACGAGAGGCAGAGGTAAGAAAAGTGTGTGTGGATCTGACATATGCATGCGAGCGAGCGAGAGGAGGATACGAGACTGGCCTCTAGGAAAGGAGAGGCCCTCCTGCCTGTGGTATTCTGGGTGCCTCCGTGTTTAATCACATTACCAACTCTCGGAAAACCCGGAGCGAGAGACGGACTGCAATCAACTGGAGCTGGAGATTCGTGAAACCATGTCCAGGTTAGAACCACAGAATCAAGAGGAAAAAACAATTATAGTTGGCTTGAGAGAAAATGAAGCCAGTTTGTGGGACCATTACGATTTACATTAAATTTTGATGTTAATTTAATTCAAATTAAGCACATTTTTGACAAATATGACATTTTGCATGCATCATCTTAACCCCATCATGTGCTGGATTTGATGTGATGGCCAGAAGTGTTTTTAAACATACAGTCAAACCAAAATGTATTCAGACACCTTCAACATTTCTCACATTATCACAGTTTATTCGCTATAGTTTAGAAAATAACTCAAATCAAGTTATCAAATCAGTTGATATTTCATTGGTGTTGTCCATCCTTCTGTTAGTGTTTCTCACACACACTACTAAAAATGATATCTGGTGTCTGAATAATTTTTGGTTTGACTGTATATCAAATAATTAGAATAAAATAACAAATACACTATTGTTGCAATCAATATATATTTATATGCACGTGTTATTGTGAATTGGATCATGAATTATATTCATCATGCACTTAAATAACAATAAATAATAGTTTAATTTATATCAAAGCCACCTGTAGATGCTAAAAAGACTGTGTACATTACATACATACTTGTTTGAAAGACAAAATTAATGTTGTGTGGTTCGCAATTGATGCATGGAATCGGGACTGGGTGGCTGTTTTAAGAAAAGGGGTAAGTCATGCATTCTTGTCCCCTATACGGGACTATCTATCGCACCTGAGCGTCTGTCATCGACCTAACCGCAGTTGAACAAGCAGAGATTAGTGCGCTGTTCCTCCTCTCTTTCTCTCTCCGCTCTTGCTCCAGTCCAACTCTTCTAGCCCAATCCACTCCTGGCTTTCCTTCTCGCATGTTCCCTGTGTGTAAAAGTAGGTCAGTGTTTGCTTTGTATTATTCAGCAACTGGGCTGATTGGAGATTGGGAGAGAGAGAGAGAGAGAGAGAGAGAGAGAGAGAGATCTTTAATGCGATCTCAGGGTGGGATGCACGCAAACCCAAGCTGTGTGTGTGTGTGTTTTGCAGTCTCATGCCAGCAGCCCATGTCTCAATGGCTCATTAGCAGAAGTCGCTGCTCCGCGGGCTGGAGGTTGTCCGCTAAGGCCTTGCAGCACACAGCGCGCTACTGTTTCGTACCCTCGTCTGCCGCTCTCTCTTTCCCCTCCCGATGGCTCCGTTCCCTATGATAATGGCCCGATACTTTCCTCTCTGGCTGTCTGCTGCATTCCTCAGTCAGAGGAAGTCCGTGCAGGAAAACAGCTCCGGGAGGCTAAACAAGAACATTCATTATTAAACTGCATAACTAAAATGATTAAAAAACCAATTAAAAATAGAATTTCTATACAACGTGTGCATTTATACAATATGAAGAATAAAGTTTTTGACAGGTGAATTTTTGACAGGACATATGCGTGTTTTGTCCGGCATTAGAACGGCCGCATCTTAGGTAGTAAGTGCATCACATTATGTTTTCATCAACTTACAGGTTATGAAGTTTACTGTTGCTATGTGGGCTTTAAGTTTTTTCTGTAATTTGTACGAAATCTCATGTTATTAAAGACAAAATGTTCTTTAAGACAGTATGACTTGACAACAAATGTACAATGCAGTGACAGGCGCGACAAGTGTTTTTTGCTAGTTTCAGCCCGACGCAGTTTTCATTTTCACTTCCTGCGCCACGTTGTTTAAATAGCAAATGCATTTGCGCCCATCTGTGTGCCCATGGGCTGCTGGTCTGAAAACGAGGTGTGTTCAGGCGCATTGTTGGTGAGTTGCTATTTTGAGGCGAGTGAAAAAGACTGCGCCATTGACCAACTGAAAATATGACCAATAAAGTCAATGGCGCAGAATATATATATTTTTTGTTATTTAAAGGGCCTACATTAGTAATGTGTGCCTATAGGCGGATCCACAAAGTTGGTCCCGTAGATGATCTGCTTGCTCGCTTTAACCTCGCGCTCAAGCAGATCCGTTTCCTCGCTAGAGAAGCGTTCAGTTTTGCCACTGTCAAATTCAGTCATGGCGTGAGCGCAACTGGCTTTAAAAGGGAATGGGAGATGAGACTCTGATTGGTTTATTGCACGTTATGCCCAAAACACACGTATTATTTAGGGCTGTGTTTTAGTTTCGTTTTGGATTTTGGCTTCCAGCGATTTTCGTTCCTTCCTTTTAAAGCGGCGCGCTGTCACCCGTACGTAACATCCAAATCAGTCAAAGCATGTAACATCACGTGTAAAAGCGTATTGAGATGTGAAAGAGACGCTGTTCAACAATTGCAACAATTGCGTCCGCACGATCCAAGATGGAGAGAAAAGAAAGAAAGGGCTTTAGGAGTGCGCTTGAAAGGATAAATACACTCAGTCGTGGGCTAATGGTTAGCGAGTCTGACTTGTAACCTAAACGATTACAGTACTGGCAGGAAATGACTGAGTTGCCCTTGAGCAAGAACTGCCAATCTCTGGCTGTGAGTCCACGGTTTGCAGTGTATGTGTGTGTGTGTTCACTACTCCTAATGTGTGTGCAGTAACTTAGATGGGTTAAATACAAAGGACACATTCCGAGTATAGGTTACCATGCTTGGCCTTCACATGTCGCTTTCAACACATTCGTAACTTAAACACATTCAGTTGTGTCTTCATTGACCATAAACAGCTGGGAAAGTAATCAAATGTGGCATTAGATATGTGCATTTGGTCTTAAAGTGACAACAGCCTGATAATTCTGTTGTATTTGTCCTATTGTTTTAATTTTTGTATTGTATTACTGAACGTTTCAGCGCACTGTTGTTTGTTGACTGTGAAACTGCTCTGAAAGAATAGATTAAGGGGTTAGAAGTCATTTTGAGGATTTTATGAATGCACTTTTGCTTAGGGCCCCCAAAAGTCTAGGACCGGCACTGACTAAGACACTTTTCTCCGCTCCTCAAATACATACAATTTTTTTACTTATACTTATACATGTATATAATCAGAAACAGGGTAAATGAAGAGCAGTTCTGGCAATGCAAACAAGCAGAGACACTCACAACTATGTGTTGCACTTCATTCAGGATAGAGGGGGGTGGAGTTACGAGGTTTGACTGACAGTGTGAGGAGCAAGGTTTAGTCACAACCTCTTTTTAATACTTTTCAATGGTTAAAGGGTTAGTTCACCCAAAAATGAAAATTACCTCATAATTTATTACAAGCAGAGATGCCTTTATTACACTATGGAGCCATATGGATTACTTTTATGACGGATAGATAGATGGATGGATGGATGGATGGATGGGCTTTTTTTGGGCTTCAAAATCTTTTGAATATTTTCAAAACTGTAATATAACTCCGATTGTGCTCGTCTGAAAGAAGAAAGTAATATACAGCTAGATTGGCTTGAGGGTGAGTAAATTATGGGATCGCTTAATTTTTGGGTGAACTATTCCTTTAAGTTTTTGCAAAAGCCACAGAAAGACGTGAAGGCTGACCAGTTTATGAAAAGAAAAAGACGAAATATAGAGATACAAGGTTTCTGCCCGACAGCGACAAAATATAACGCATCATAAAGCTGTTTATATGAATATGTTTCTCTGCTTTGATGTGTTTAGCTTGCTCAGTTTCACTTCCACAAAAGTGAGAAAACAGTTGACACGGTGTGTGTCTGCGCGGCAAGGTCACATATAGTTCAAGAAGTTTTACTTCCTGTCAGTCTGAACCAACAGTTTGTGGGATTTTTTTTTTAAATTCTCTCTGCTGATGTGATGATTTCTGCATGTGTTTGCACGGTGCGGTTGCATGTTTGTGCTGTAAACTATCTGAGGCCTTGGGGAAACAAACCTGGTATGCGTGTAAAGCACTTGTTGCAGTTTCTACTAACCTGTACTAGTGATTGCATAACCACCATTAACCGGAGACCTCATATGCCTCTGTAATAGTTTCCTTGTGATAAAGATACTGGCATTAGGCCACCAGGAAGAGTTCCAGTACCAAGCGTATTCGTGTATCTTGCTATTTAAAGTGTGTGTGTGTGTGTGTGTGAGAGAGAGAGAGAGACAGGGTTATCAGGGTCAAACCAGTGTTGTCTCATTGGAAAGAAAAATCACAAATGATATCTTAATATCACAATTGTTTCTCCTGCACGGCAATGAGATTAAATGGAGAGCAAATGGATTACGTCTCCTGCTTCTCAGATCTTTAAAGAACAACTGTAATCTCACATGTGTCTCAAGAACAATATCTCAAACTGTGCACAAATTGGTTTCTCCTAAGAACAAAATTCTAACTTGAATTAAAGGAATAGTTAATTTACACAAAAATGAAAATTAGCCCATGATTTACTCACCCTCAAGCCAATCTAGGGGTATATGAATTTCTTCTTTCAAACGAACACAATCAGAGTTATATTAAAATATATCCTGGCTCTTCCAAGCTTGATAATGGGCCTTCTGAAGAGAAGCGAAGCGTTTTGTAAAAAAATAACCATATTTATAACTTTATAAACTATAATCACCGGTAACGGCTGTAAGAGAGTCTAGTTCCGGTGCAAGAGTGACCTCTGACCCGAGGCTCCATTCACTGACGTTATAAAGCTTGGAAGAGACATCATGTGTTCCTGTGTTTGTTTTGACTAGTATAATTGGCCATTCTTTATGAAAATGGATCTTACTTTGCATAATCTTGCATTATTTATTTATTTATTTATTTTTGCTAGTTGATTCAGGTTAACTGATTTTCCATTTACTTTTAATAAAAGCATAGTAACCTTATATTTGTATATTCGAATTATTTTGCAATAATTGTAACAATTCACTAGTACCGTTCAAACGGGTCGGTAAGATTTTTTTAATGTTTTGAAAGAAGTCTATTTTTCTCAACAGGACTGCATTTATTCGATCAAAAATACAGTAAAAACAGTAATACTGTGGGGTTTTTTTGTGCAATTTACAATAACTGTTTTCTATGTGAATATATACAGTCTTCAGTGTCACATGATCCTTCAGAAATCGTTCTAAGATGATGATTTGATGCTCAAGAAACATTTCTGAGTATTATCAAAAATTAAAACAGTTGTGATTAATATTTTTGTGGAAACCATGATGCATTTTATTTTTCTGGATTCTTTGATGAATAGAAAGTTCAAAAGAACATCATTTATTTATTTGACAGAAATACATGTCTTAACTCTCACTTTTAATCGATTTAATGCATCATTACTGAATAAAAAAGTATTAATTTCATTCAAAACAATAAATCTAACCACTAACTTTTGAACAGTTGTGCATGTTGTTATAAACTTTCCTTGGTATATGAAAATGAGCAAGACAAAAAGAACATTTGAATCATATTTGTAAGGATTGACTGATTGTGATTCAGCTGGTTGGTTCGGTTCACAGAGTAGAAATCTTTCTTGAAAACGTTTTTAGATGCTAATGGAGAAAACCAGGCCGCTCTTCAAGCTCTTTATCTGGATTAACTCTGATAGCAACTCTGTCCAACTGTGTCAGAAATCTGTCCAAATGTACTTGTCTGTGGGTAAGAAGTCATACTGTACAGATAAATGACCCTGATGTGTTGAAAATATCTGGTATTCACTCAATGTCTGAAGATTGGCATCATGGGATAGGACAATTATTCACTTTCATAAACGTTTGGTGTTTGCACACTCTGTGCTCAGAACATTTGGGACTTTTAACTGAGGCATATGGAATAAACAAGAGCAAACTTTTCATACATTCACACTGAAATCTGTTTTGTTTTGTGCTACTAAATCTCAAGTTATGACACTTTAATTCATGCGTTATCAGATATACCTGAATATTACCTTATTTTTCATCAATATCATGTTGCTTTTAAGCTGGTCTATCATTACTGGCATCATTGGTTCCATCAAGAACCTTTAACATACATGGAATCTTTTCATTCCACGACAGGTTCTTTAGATTTTTAAAATGTTCTTCACACATCACACCAAGGAAAAAAGTTATTTTAAGAACTGATCGGACAATCGGCCGATATTGTTTAAAAACAGTCGATAATATCCTGTCAATCAAAAGGGTGCGGGAAAACGTCATACGCAACTCATAGCCTACTGTGTGTGATAAAATCTCTCTTTTGTTGGATTTAGGGCAAGTTAACGCAACAATAACGTTTTAACGGTTAAAAAATAGCGACGTTAATGCAGGCTTTATTTGACCCTATGAATCACCCGTAGTTCAAGCCAGGGTTGATTTACCAGATCTACTGGTTTCCCTACATCAATCATAATGTATGGCGCCTCCCGTCCAATAATCGCTATGAGCTTTGTGTTCTGTTACTTCTGATTAGAAACAAAGTCTCAGCTTTCAAATTCTGTGCATTTTATCACGAAATTCAAACAATAAATGGCGTTTTGACGCTCTTAAATGTGACGTGACACTGACAGATCTCTAGCGCCTCAGTTCAAGCAGCAGCGCGAGTATTTTCTTCCACTTTAATACAAATTATATCCAGAAAAACATGCATGAATATCAGAAGGTATGTTGAAAGATACAGTACAGCTTACCGAAATCCGTTTCATGACTCATATTACTCCAATCTGTGTTTCAACCGCGGAAAGATATATAAAGATAATAAAACAGCTTGTGAACAACATCATGTTGCATTTACCTCAGGAAAGTTATCCAGTGTTCACAGTTCGTTAGTTGGCTATAAAAACACTAGAGAAGAGCTTATTTACTGTTAATTATGAATGCATGTTGTTTGAATAAATTTGCCATGAAAAAGTGTTTATGAAAACTACCTTATGTGCAACTGAATTGTATACAAACATTTCAGCTTTTATTTGAGTGTACCATATCTGGAAATAAATGGCAGTTGAATATAATAGCTTTATTGTTAATTTTAACCTCTAATATTATAGTAATGTACCAAATGATAGGGTTCCCTGTATAGTTTGCAGCATTATTTGCAACATGTTTTTTTTTCCTTAAGAAAAATCGAACTATCGGTATCAGCCGATATCATTCTGAATAATCGGTATCAGCAGAGAAATTTAGTATCGGTTCATCTCTAGTTTATAATAATAATAATAGGCCTATTATGATAAATATCTTAACATTTACATAACCTTAAAAAAATGTGAAATTTGTAAGAAATTAATATTATATAATTGCAGTTGTAGCTCTCTTGGTCAGATGTGAAAACTAGGTGTTTGTGGGTGTTGTATCAATAATGTGAAGCCGACTCAAAAACAGAATATACTGAAAAGCGGTTCATTGAAAGTGTATTTGAAGAGGTTTTTACTCGGGTGAGTCAGACACCCTTGAGATATTTTCTACATCAGATGTAAATCTATTACCATCTGATCAGGCTGTAAAATAATTTATGCGAAGTGGAAATATTCAGATGTACGTTACCCATGGCAACCCATGGCCAGCACTTTAATGATACAAACAACTCCATGTCTGTGGGGAAAAATTGTGGTGTGTGTGTGTGGATTCATTCACATATCGCAGTTAGAATGAGATTAAAAGGAGAGCAAATGAAGACTCTTGCTCAAATCTGCTTCTCAGATATTTCTCCTAAGTAAAAGATCGCAAAGATTATCTCATGTGT
This sequence comes from Gila orcuttii, assembly GCA_026230005.1. Classification (NCBI taxonomy): domain Eukaryota; kingdom Metazoa; phylum Chordata; class Actinopteri; order Cypriniformes; family Leuciscidae; genus Gila; species Gila orcuttii. The sequence goes on from JAPDVR010000003.1 coordinate 49,845,355, forward strand.
CTCCTCAGAGTCTCAACAATGTCTCAAACTGTGGTCAGATTTGGAAAGTCAGAGATCTCAATATGAACTCAAACATTTCTCATTAACGTCTTCAGAGATCAAATGTTCTGAGCTGCTCCACATTCATTTTAAAGCCCTCCTCTCACTGTATGAATTTTACATTATGTATTAATTTTTAAAGCCCTATACTCACTAAATGACAACTAGTGACTCATTTATGTCTCTTTTAGGTCTCACTGAGTGTCCTAAGCGGGTCGGCAATGACCCAGTGACCACATAAACCAGGACATTTCTTACATACATCTCTAAGTTATTCATGAGTGACGTGTAGTTCAACTCGTCTGATGGGGTGCAGATTCCAGGTCAGCCCTTTATGAAGAAACACTCACTTCCTGTACGGCCGACGCAATTTCCATGTGATCAAAATAAGCAAGTTTTGTATCTCGAGTGCGTCACTTTAAAACCCAGTCAGAGTTTTAGAGATCCGTTAAAAGAATATTCAAAAGACTATTAGGAAGGCAAAAGGCAATTTCTGGTTCCAAGTTGTCAATATAATCGACACAAATGTTCATCAAAACATGATTTTGTGAATCAGGTTGATTGGTGTCCTACTACAGGGGTTTCAAATGGATTCATAAACAATTTAAGATTTTTTTTTTTTTAGGACTTAATGTGTTTAAAATGGTAATTAAATGTTATTAAACATCTGATTATTAATACAATTGTTTTTTTTTAAAGACTGATAAGAAATCATAAGATTAATTGCAATTATTAAAAAAGTAATTTGTTGAAATAAAATTTGTTAATATCAGATACATAGTCCTTTAAATAAATAGTAAATATTTTCATATAATACTTCAGCAATTTTCTTTAATTAAATGTCATTTAATACAGTCTGCTTTCTAAAGTCAGGTCAGAAATCATTCTTTTTTTAAATTATTTGTAAAAATAAAATAAAAAGGGGTAACATAATAACGATAAATATTTTAGATAATATTTTAGCCGTTTAATTTAATATAATGATATTATTTAATTTAATTTTTGAAACAATTAGTTAATTTTTGTTGTCTTAATATTTTATATAATTGAGTATGAAAACTCAGTTTAAGTGCAAAATTATAAAGTACACTGCAAAACAAATTAAATGATGAACAAGTTTCGGCAATATACGTTTTTACATTGCTAGAATTCATCAAAGTAAGTTAAGCAATTTTCAACTTTTTATAAGTTATACAAGAACTCAACTTTTTAAGTTGAAATGACTAAGTTGAAATAAACATCCAAGTTTATTGTACTTAAAAATTTAAGACAGCAATTTTTTTTTTACAGTGATATAAAACATAGTCTTATATATTTTGGGGATTGGCATCCAAACCTGCACTTGTAGATCTGGTTGTGGAAAGTAAACTAAATGAAAAAGTTATTCGGGTAATGATGCTGTTTAATTTCACAGCTGATATTATGCCTTTTTATAATCTTTTTACAGCCTGACAGCCCCAGTCCCCATTCACTTCCATTGTATGGAAAAGAACAGCTCGGACATTCAGCAAAACGCCTCCTGTTGTCCTCGACAGAAGAAAGTCACTCACACAGGTTTCAAGCAACATGAGGGTGAGTAGAGTAGATGTTTGAGTTCAATATTCCCGTCATCCATAAACAAACTCTTACTGTCTGTCTGTCTGCGCAGTGAGAACACCGACGGTTCTGTCAATCCTCATCTCTTTGTGTGTGTGTGATCATGTGTTTCTTTTGTAAATAACAAAAAGAGCATCTCGTCATGTTCGATCTCACCTCTACCCACACACTCGCAACTTCTGCTCAACAGCCTCCACTTCTACAACTGCAACCCTTCCTCTTCCTCTTCCTCTCTGTCGTTCTCCGGGAGGGGGTGGCGTGGGATCTGAGGAACATCGCTGCTAAAGACAGAAATATCTAAAGGAAGCACACACACGCTCACGGTTGTGTCAGCCTTCGTGTTATTGGCAGGGAAAAGCAGCGAGGATATTTCCATAGAGCAGAAGCAGAACGGTTTCATTTTTAGATGCATCACTCCTCAGCTAACAAACATGTTCTAAGAACATTCTCATCACGTTACACTCTTAGAAGAAAAGGTTCTATATAGAAGCTTAAAGGGTTCTGACAGACGCATCATATTTAGAACCTTTAAGTTTTAATTAGTACGATTAATCACGATTAATCGCATCCAAAATAAAAGTTTGTGTTTACATAATATATGTGTGTGTATATATTATTATATTACCAACTATTTTGGATATATAAATACACACACACACATGAATGTATATAGTTAAGATTTTTATTTTATTTATATATAAAATATTTATATATAATATAAATTATGTATAAATATAAAGTATATACATGTAAATATTTCTTAAATGAATACATGCATGTGTGTGTATTTATATATACAAAATAATTATACACAGTACACACACATATATTACGTAAACACAAACTTTTATTTTGGATGTGATAAATCGTTAGCCTGGCTCCGCCCTCCTACGCACTTCCGCTCAATTTCATTTTCCTTCAGTACTACGTCTGGGATTGTGCTGTAGACTTTGGTTTTCTCCGATCAATTTTTTTACCGGGCCAATCAGCGAACAGAGGGAGTGGCTGAGAACGATGACGTTGATGTCGACTCGTGCGTTATTTTGAGTTGTAGTTCAAAATAAGAAAGATGCGAGCGAAGCCATTCGGTCCGTTGTGGCAACGCTGCCGAATATCAAGAAGTTAAAGCCGGAGCAAGAACAATCTTTGCTTAGTTTTGTGTTTATGGCCATCCTCCCACGGGGTTCGGGAAAAGACATATGTCACGACCAAACGTTAGCGATTGGTTATGGCAGATAGAGTGACTCTGGGCAGATCCAATAGTTTTAGACTTCAATAGAATACCCGCCTACAAGGAAGTTAATGCTTGTCAATGGAGCGGTGCCAGACTCTCTGTACAAATGAAATGTACGAGAGTCTGGTAGAACCAGGCTAATAAATCGTTGCCCAGCACTAGTTTTAATTAATTTTTACAGTTCTCTTTATGTAGAATCATTTAGGCATGAAGGTTTTTTTTTTAAAAATTGAGTCGAGAATCCTAGAGTTCTAAATAGAACCCCATTGAACCTTTTATTCTAAGAGTGAATGAAAAAAAATTCAGAATGTTTAAAGTCTCCATTTAAAAAAAAAAATTCTTGGTTAAGTGACCGTTAAGGAAACATTCCGTTTGATAAATTTGCAAACATTATGTGAACGTTACTTTTGAATGTTCTCTGAATGTTCTGAAGCAAGTAGTAACATTTAAAAAGTGTTAGACGAAAAAAAAACATTTCATGAATGATGTATAAATTGTATGATGTATACAATTTTTGTGCTAACGTTTTGAGAACATTATTAAAGACCACATAACTTTGAACAAACATTCTAGTAATGTTACTTCACTTGTTTGTTCACCTTGAGCATTAGCTAAACTTCTTAGAACGTTCCCTGTTAGCTGGATCAAAGTGTGCTCAGATTACACTGAAAGAAATTACACTGAAAAATTTGGTGTAAAATACTACACACACACACACACACACACACACACACACACACACACACACACACACACACACTTTACAGTCAGGTGAGGTTGTGTATATTTTTACTCTATAATCATGTGAAGAACCTTTCACCAAGGTAAGAATAGAGTTACTAATCGGATTAAAACAATGAGTTTAGGAGTCATTCACTCTTTACTTGTCTTCACATCCCTAAACTTAGAACTCCAGGATTGAATTAGCATGTTGGTGATGGTGAAAAATAGCACTAGTTTCAGTTTGTTAAACACACACATCATTGCCATCGCTGATCCTCTCTCATGCTGACTGTAAAGTAGATGCAAATTCATTTGTTTTCCATTATTTTAAGAAAGATTGTCTCTCATCTGAGGATGGATCCAATATGTGCGACTGAGAAAATGTACAGTCGAACAGATAGATAGATAGATAGATAGATCAAAGGTGTGTGTTAAAACAGAGGCTGATGCTGTTCATTTTCATGGCATGAAAGCAGAGAGTGACCAGGGCCTGAAAAAAAAAACTGTAAAGTATTATAACAGTCCATTTTCACAACTCATATTATATTCCAAATCATCTGAAGTAACATGATGCAGATTCAAGTTAAATTAAACCATTACAGAAAATCTTCAGAGAATGTGCATGAAAGTGATTTGAGAGCTCATTTTAGTGTGAATTATTCCTTTAATTTTGGACTCTGCATGGGAGCGAACACGATTTAAAGCTCTTGCAGTGATGCTGTGAAGCTCATGATCACTGTGAATGTTTACTTCCTTTGGACTGAACAGAGAAAAACAATGTTAGGTTACAGTGAATGTTTTCCACTACAGGACATCCAACTCTAAACTCCAGGGTGTGAGTGATACACTCGGGTCTCTGAAGCATCTGAAACCGCTGTGTGGTTTATGTGTGGCTCAAGGTCTGTGGGTTTAAATCCCCTGGAGGAAAGTTGTACAGATTTACAGTTCACTGCTGGTGTTGTGTTCCTCTCTGCTGCGCTGATCTGTTGCTTTAAAAAAAAAAAAAAAAAAAAAAAAAAAAAATTTCTAGTATTAATAATAATCATATGTAGATCTCTAACAGAGTTCATGTAAAGAATGATCTATAGTAAAGCACAGCCAAAACAAAGTTCTGCCACAAAATGCATGCAGTTTTATTTTTTAGTTACATAGTGCATCTGTAAAGTTCGGTAGATTACAGAAAATGTCAGTTAACTGATTTTTCTGCTAATGATATATCTCTGTCCATTATAGCATGCTTTATTATTTATTTCATTCTATAAATAATATGATCTGGGTGTTCATGGATGTTTCGTTCCTTAACAACAGCGATCTCTTGGTAAATGAATCAGGCCCATGAGCGCTGCCAGTTTTTTCCCAGCTCTGTGAGAAAAGAGGGATGTGAGAGGAGAGACGGGGAGGTGTGAAAAGCCACACGCTCACAGACAGGAGACGAGCAGCATTTCCAGGCAATTTCATTACTGATTCTATGTGAAAACAGGACTTTTCTTGCTCGGTTTGTCAGGGAAAGAGTTTAATGCGACGTTCTGGAACATTTACAGAAACTAAAATTCAAACGTTCCTTAAACCATCTATGACCACCCACATTTACATTTCAACGCTTGTCCAGAATGATAACTATAAAAATGTCTGTAATGATAACTATATTAGCGTCCACACCAAAACACGATAAACGCTCTATTTATTACTCTGCTTATTTTTCAATCCTATTAGAAGAAAATAAACAAAAACCTAGGTATTTATTTGAAACAGTGGCTAAATTAACGAAAAATAAAGCTTCAACCCCAAACGTTTCTTAACAGCACCCCAGTAATGACTTTATGAACTTCTTTACTTACAAGATTGATAATATCAGGGAGAAAATTATAACTATGCAACGTCTACTACAGTATCGAATCAGGGAGTGCATTGTAGTCTCCCTGAGGAAAAATTTGATTCATTCATTGCTATAGGAGAGGAAGAATTTTATAAACTCGTTAAATCATCTAAATCGACAACATGTATGTTAGACCCTATTCTAACTAAACTACTGAAAGAGATGCTTCCAGAGGTCATAGATCCTCTTCTTAATATCATTAATTCATCTGTCATTAGGATACGTACCAAAAACTTTTAAGCTGGCTATGATTAAACCGCTTGTTAAAAAAACGCAACGGATCCTACAGAAATAGTCAATTACAGGCCGATCTCGAATCTACCTTTTCTGTCAAAGATACTAGAAAAGGCAGTATCTTCTCAACTATGTTCTTTTTAGAGAGAAATGGTATCTGTGAGAATTTTCAATCAGGATTTAGACCGTATCATAGTACTGAAACAGCTCTCATTAGAGTCACAAATGAATCACTCTTATCATCCGATCGTGGTTGTATCTCTCTATTAGTGCTACTCGATCTTAGTGCTACATTTGACACTATAGACCACAACATTCTTTTGAATAGACTAGAAAACTATGTTGGCATTAGTGAAATTGCATTAGCATGGTTTAAATCATACTTATCTGACCGTCATCAGTTTGTAGCAGTATATGAAGAGATGTCTTATCGGTCAAAAGTTCAGTATGGCGTACCACAAGGCTCAGTACTAGGACCGCTGCTGTTCACATCTTTGATAGCAATCTTTCATTTGAAAGTCCCGTGCGTAGAATATGTAAAACCGCGTTTAAGTTAGTTCATGCATGACATCCAGGCTAGATTATTGTAATGCTATTATGGGTGGTTGCCCTGCACGCTTAATAAACAAACTACAGCTGGTCCAAAATGCAGCCGCTAGAGTTCTTACCAGAACCAGGAAGTATTACCATATTAGCCCGGTTCTGTCAACACTGCATTGGCTCCCTATTAAACATCATATAAATTTTAAAATATTGCTGATTACTTACAAAGCACTAAATGGTTTAGCTCCACAGTACTTGAGCGAGCTCTTAACGCATTATAGTCCATCATGCTATTGCGATCTCAAACTTCCGGACAGTGGATAATACCTAGAATATCAAAATCGACTGCTGGCGATAGATCCTTTTCATATTTAGTCTTCCTAACATTGTCTGGGAAGCAGACACACTCTGTCAATTAATTTTTAGACGAAAAACTTATATCTTTGACCTAGCATACTCGTAACACATTTTAGACTTCTATAATTCAATGTTAGGCTGCATAGATTAGGTCAGCTAAAACCGGGAACACTTCCCATAAATCCTGATGTACTCGTTACATCATAAGAAGGATGGCGTCTACGCTAAAATTAGTTTCTCTGTTTATCCCGAGGTTTACCGCAGTCCGCCGGATCCAGGCCGTATCCAGATCTGATGAAGGACCTGCGCCTGGACACGACGACAACGCAGTCCTGAAGTGTCAATTAGTCTCTCCACTGTGAAGACCTCCTTCCCTTTACCTCTGTACTGATAAAACGTTGTCGGGATAATTCCGGTTCACATGGCTACGTGTAAGTGATAAAAAACTCTGTATTACAAATTTTTTCAAGGCTTGTACCTTGGGACCTATTTCATGGTTTGCGTTCTCGAGCCACTCGGCACTGTTTTATGCAAATGAGCTGCCGGATCGCATGAAAGGTTTTCTGTTAGAACGGTGTCGTGTTAGCGGCCCCTAAGTTAATAACTAATAATCGTTGCGACGGAAGTGAATCAATCAAAACTAACTTTAGCTGGACAAAACTTTATTCTAGAGCTGCTGTAAAGCCAAAACAATCTCTGTTACTTTAATTTCCTACTATCACTGTAAAGCTGCTTTAAAACAATCTATATTGTTAAAAGCGCTATATAGATGAAGGTGTCTTGACTATTATTTACGCACACGCTGCAGGTTTGTTGTCTTACACACACACACACACACACACACACAGACACAGACAGAGAGAGACCATGTAAAGTACTGTATCAATACTATAGTTCTGCTCCAATATTAAACTCGCAATTATGTTTTTAATTTTTTTTTATTACGTGGCTTTAGATATAAAAGTGTTATCCGGCAATTTCTCTCCAAAAAATCCTATGGTCAATGGCGCATAATGAATTCTGGGGTAGGCACGGCTGCGAAGGATCCATCTGTTGTATCCTTCATTTCACGGGAAAGCGAAGGACGCATTTGGAGGAATTGGGACAGCCTTCGTCGCGCCGCGGTGACACAATCGACCTTCGAATACAGCGTCCAAATTCAGAGGCTGCATCATTTGAAAGCCAATTGCATCACAGCTATTTACTAGGATGCAATTTATAGTTTGTATACTTTTTATTATATAGACAGTTTGTGAACCCTGTTTTGTTTTTAGACAGTTTAATATAACTTTTAAAAAAGTTCCAGTACAAATGTAACTGCACTCGTCAACGGCAGCTGTCTCAGTTGCTAGGCGACAAGAACAATTCTCCATATATGGCATTTAACAACAAGGGCTCAGTCCAACCTTAGGACTGCAGGAGTGTCTCCAAACTGGACATGTCAGGTGTTGGTTGCGACGGTTATGCTGGCTGTCCGCTGCTGTGCGAATATCTATTTCTTTCTCTCTCGTTGCGCACAAACACACACACACTCATAGGTTTTTAAAATCTCATTCTCCCAGCAGACTCATTCACACAAGATAGCGTCTCATTACAAAGTTGCCATGGCGATATGTGCGCTCAGAAAGATTCCCTATCGAGAAGAAAACAGATCAGGATAGATGGCATGCAGAGAAAATGAGTCTTTCATTGGGGCCGAAACCAAGGTTTGATTAGTTCCTGATTATTGTTCTTTTCAATGGGCAGCAGAAGAGATGAGAAAACGACAGCTGTAATTGGGTTTGAAGCAGCGCTGTTTTTTACACCCACTGTGTTTCTTTAGAGCTGGTTTGTCGTCATCTGACCTGAAACGGTTTAATCTGTCAATGAAAGACGGTCGGAGGCCTGATGTATGACCCATGAGAGACAACAGATAAAAGCAGCCTGAAAAAATAACAATGATAATATGAACAACATTTTGTCAGCATATGAGTCACAGATAAACCTATACTAACAAATAACATTAGATTTAATAATCAATAAAGTATACACATCAACATTTGCAGAGAAAAGACGCCGATTTGAAAAGGATTCAAAGACGCGTAAATTATAAAATAGAGTGATGTTAGTGTTAGAAGTGAGTAAGCTATATTGTTTGTTTTATTTTCATATCAGTGAATATAAGCAATCAAATCCATTTAATCAGTCTTTATTCACACGCAAACTGATAACTTTGGCTCACACCAGGCCTTATCAATTTTATTGTTTTATTTTTACAGTGCACCGGCTCAAGGAAAAGATAGCAGGGTCAGCAATGCAATGTCAAACACGTCACATTAATTGCAATAAAAAAAGCAATTGGCAGCATTTGCTTCTTGTCTATTAATTATTATGCATGCAGTTGTGAGCTTAATTTAAGTGTTAGTGTTTGCATGGGATATTTATGCATAAATAAAAACAAATAATAAATAAATAACAAAAGAAAAATCGTATGTAAAAATAATAATTATTTTACTATATTATTATTAGTGCTAAAGAAAGAAAGAAAGAAAGCTGGCATTGTGACATTTTCCTAATTCTTTGAATATTTAAATTTTCAGATGAATTTACTCAATGCAGCAATGCATGCGGTTTTTATGAGCTCAATTTAATTGAGAGGAGATATTTGTACATGTAAAATATAATTAATCACACCACAGCGATATTTAAACTAAGATTAAAATGTTGAATAAGGAGGAACAGTTACAGCTCCTAAGATAAAAAAAAAAAAACTTTCTTCATACAAATTTGAAATGAAAATATTGATGTTGATTTAAAAAAAAAAAATTCCTGGATATGCTGTGCGTGAGGAAGACTAACACTTTTTTTTATGCCCTGGGTCTCGGTTAATTACTGGATGGATGGATGGAACGGCCGAATGAAGGATGGATGGACTAGATGGATGGATGGAACAACAGAATGATGGATGGAATGACAGAACGAAGGATGGATGGATGGAATGACAGAACGATGGATGGATGGAATGACTGAAAGATGGATGAATGGGTGGAATGACAGAACAATGGATGGATGGAATGACAGAATGATGGATGGATGGATAGATGGCTAGATGGATGGAATGAAAGAACGATGGATGGCAAGATGGATGGAAATGATGGATGGATGGATGGAATGACAGAACGACGGATGGAAGGATAGATGGATGGATGGAATGAAAGAACGATGGATGGATGGAATGACAGAACGATGGATGAGTGGATGGAATGAAAGAACAATGGATGGATGGAATGACAGAACAATGGATGAATGGATGGAATGAAAGGAACGATGGATAGATGGATTGATGGAATGAAAGAACGATGGATGGATGGATAGATGGGGCGACAGATGGATGGATGGGATATATAGATAGATGGATGGATGGATGATTGGATAGGATGGATGGATGGATGGATGATGGATGGGATCGATGGATGGAATGACAGAATGATGAATGGATGGACAAATGATGGATGAATGGATGATGGATGGATGGGATTACAGAACGATGGATGGATGGGATGACAGAACGATGGATAAATGGGATGACAGAACGATGGATGGATGGGATGACAGAACAATGGATGGATGGATGGATGGATGGATGGATGGATGGAATGAAAGAACGATGGGCGGACATTTGAAAGTTAGTCTGGATAACTGCCAGTGAATGTGATGCCACTCAACTGATGACTTTAACATGAACTCTTGTTATCTGCTAGTGTTTGTTTGCTCAGTTCACAGTTCACTATGAGATAAACCTTCATTGATTAAACAGTAAACCATGAACAGGTGTGAACATTAAAGACGTCATGAAACGACAGAATGACGGATGAATAGATGGAATGACAGATGGATGGATGGGATAGATGGATGGATGGAATGACAGAATGACTGATGGATGGAGGGATGGAGGGATGGAGGGATGGAATGGCAAATGATGGATGGATGGATGATGGATGGATGGAATGGCAGAGTGATGGATGGATAGATGATGGATGGATGGAATGACAGAATGATGGACGGACATTTAAAAATTAGTCTGGATAAACCTTCATTGATTAAACAGGTGTGAACATGAACAGGTGTGAACATTAAAGATGTCATGAAACCGAATGATGGATGGATGGATGGATGGATGGAACGACAGAACGATGGATGGTTGGTTGGATGGATGGAAAATACAGAAGGTTGGATAGATGGAACGACTGAACGATGGATGGATGGTTGGTTGAATGGATGGATGGATGGATGGAATGACAGAAGGATGGATGGAGGGATGGAATGGCAAATGATGGATGGATGGATGATGGATGGATGGAATGGCAGAGTGATGGATGGATAGATGATGGATGGATGGAATGACAGAATGATGGACGGACATTTAAAAATTAGTCTGGATAACTGCCAGTGAATGTCTTAGTTTATCTCAGCTGATGACTTTAACATGAACTCTTGTTATCTGCTAGTTATCTGCAAACAAAGTGTTTGTTTGCTCAGTTCACAGTTCACTATGAGATAAACCTTCATTGATTAAACAGGTGTGAACATGAACAGGTGTGAACATTAAAGATGTCATGAAACAGAATGATGGATGGATGGATGGATGGATGGATGGAACGACAGAACGATGGATGGTTGGTTGGATGGATGGAAAATACAGAAGGTTGGATGGATGGAACGACAGAACGATGGATGGATAGTTGGTTGGATGGATGGATGGATGGATGGAATGACAGAAGGATGGATGGATGGTTGGATGGAACGACAGAATGATGGATGGATGGTTGGATGGAACGACAGAACGATGGATGGATGATTGGATGGAACGACAGAACGATGGATGGATGGTTGGATGGAATGACAGAAAGATGGATGGATGGTTGGATGGAATGACAGAAAGATGGTTGGATGGAATGACTAGGGGTGTGACGGTTATTATATAACCGTGAGACCGACGGTTATATTTGAACACCGTCATTATAACTCTATAACCGCAAAAACCGTGTTATTAAAATTTTTTTTAATAAAAAAGAAAGTGGTGCTTTGGAGGCTGCTACTGCTGGATATGATTCGGGAGAGGTCTGTGCACCACCCCCTCCCAAGAAGAGAAATCTTGGAGATCTCCTTAATAAACGGAGGTCTGAAATCTCTGCCCCTTTACCGATCAGAGCGCGCCCTGACAGAGTTAACCACTATCTCCAATAGGGCTGTGCTCAGAATATCGATACAACGATACATCTTCATGAACTCCTGATGATGCGCGTATCGATACAGTCGTGCTTTTGAATGTAGCCAATTCAGGGCTCGAATTTGCATTGTAACTAACGTTTATCATTTGCACGTCTTTTTAAGTCTTACCAGTTTAAACAAGCGATTTTAGCGATTTTAAAATATTCAGTACTCGCGCGCTCTCAGATATGTTTTTCTCTGCGTGCTTAAATAGAGTAGGCTAAAGCTGCATCACAAACAGCTCGCGAGTAACAAAAGTTCTTTTTCGTGGATTATATCGCTTTAACAGACAAAAACAGGCAGACGACGGTTATGTTACGAACCGTCACATTCGACTCACGTCATATGATGATAAATTATCCCCTCCAAATCTCATTCAAATGAAATACTCATTGACCTTTGTGTCAGATACAGTAGTGAGAGCAGCTGATTATTGTCTGACTTCAGTCCTACTGTAATATTTATCAGTCGTACGTCATGATCTCAACGACCTCGTTATGAGCTGCTGCAGTATAATAGTGTCTTACATAAACAGCGTCTCTGTGCGATAATGGCAGAGAGATGAATGAACGATGCAAGATGCTTTTCAACAGAGAGAGAGGAACAAACTCAAGTTTGTGTCTGTTAATTGGGGCTCTATTCAGGTCATTCCGAACAGATAATTACACACAGGCTCTGGGTTTCTGCTGAACACACAATCAATGCCATAATTCACAAAGCTACAAAGAAATTAGCCCGAATTCAAGATTGGATGGATGGATGGAACGACAGAATGTTGGATGAATGGAATTACAGAATGACAGATGGATGACAGAACAATGGATGGATGGATGGAACGACAGAATGACAGATGAATGGATGGATTACAGAACGATGGATGGATGGAACAACAAAGTTGGATGGACCGATGGAACGACAGAACGTTGGATGGATGGATGGATGGATGGAATTTTTATTTATTTAACCTTTATTTAACCAGGGAAGATCCTTTGAGAACAAGTCTCTTTTACGAAGGAGCCCTGGCCAAGAAGGCCGCAATAAAAGTTTCACATAAAATACAAAATATAATAAATACAATAAACATGCAAGACATAATACATTAACAATACAATGAATCAGCCACACTTAAAAAATACAATGGCCTTACAACAGTTAGGAATACAATGTAACAAATTACAATACAATAGACTTAATTTGGGAAGCAGGGACAGGTGCCCATTGTGCCTGCTTCCCGATACTTTACTAGCCTCTTAAAGTGACCAAAGGAGACCAAGTTATCAAGTTTTAAGTCATTCTGTAATAGGTTCCACGCTGATGGGGCAGAAACTCTAAATGCTTGCTTCCCTAACTCTGTTCGAGCCCTAGGCACAATCATGTGGAGATTATCATTAGACCGCAGAGAGCGAATGCTGGCCTTGAAGGACATAAGCCTACATAAATAAGGGGGCAATGTCCCAATAATGGATTTATATATAAACAATCGCCACCGGGTTAGCCTGCGCTGAGCAAGGGAGGGCCACTGGACCAGATCATACAGAGTGCAACAATGTGTAAAGGGTTTGCACCCTGTAATGAATCTCAGTGCGCCATGATAAACTGAATCCAGTTGGTGCAAATATTTGATGGATGGAATCACGAATGGAAGGATGATGAGATGAATTAACGTTGGATGGATGGAACAACAGAACATTAGACAGATGGAGCGACAGAATGATGGATGGATGGATAGAACGACAGAACGATGGATGGATGGAACGACAAAACAAAGGATGGATGGAACAGAAAGATGGATGGATAAAATGACAGAATGATGGATGGATGGAATGAGAGAACAGTGGTTAAATGGATGCAATGACAGAACAATGGATGTATGGAACAACAAAATGAAGGATGGATGGATAGATAGATGGAATGTCAGATTGATGGAAGGATGGAACGACAGAACAATGGATGGATGGATAGAATGACTGAACGATGGATGGATGAATGGATGATGGAACGACAGAACGATGGATGGATGGTTGGATGGAACGATAGAACTATGGATGGATGGTTGGATGGATGGATGGAACGACAGAACGATGGATGGATGGATAGATGGATGGAACGACAGAACGATGGATGGATGGAATGACAGAGCAATGGATGAATGGTCAGATGGATTGAACGACAGAATGATAGATGGATGATGTATGGAACGACAGAACGATGGATGGATGGTTGGATGGATGGAACGACAGAACGATGGTTGGATAGAACGAAAGAACGATGGATGGATGGATGGAACGACAGAACAATGGATGGATGGATGGATGGATGGATGGAATGACAGAACGATGGATGGTTGGATGGATTGAACGACAGAACGATAGATGGATGGATGGATAGATGGAATGACAGAACGATGGATGGATGTATGGAACGACAGAACGATGGTTTGATGGTTGGATAGAACGACAGAACAATGGTTGGATGGAATGACAGAATGATGGATGGATGGTTGAATGGAACGGCAGAATGATGGATGGATGGTTGGATGGAATGACAGAACAATGGATGGATGGATGGATGGAATGACAGAAAGATGGATGGATGGTTGGATGGAAAGACAGCCACCGTAAAAAACAACAGTCATACATTATCATGAAACTCCTCAGTTTGCTCCTATACTGTAAATGTGCTTTCCTTTCTGAACATGCAGTGCATTCGGTGTTAACAAATTAGAAGAAAAAAATAACAATCGATTGAACGCAGAACGATGGATGGTTGGATGGAACGACAGAACGATGGATGGATGGATGGTTGGATGGATTAATGGATGGATGGATGGATGGATGGATGGAACGACAGAACGATGGATAGATGGAATGACAGAACGATGGATGGATGGTTGGATGGATGGATGGAATGGCAGAATGATGAATGGATGGTTGGATGGAATGACAGAACGATGGATGGATGGTTGGATGGACGGATGGATGGATGGATGGATGGAATGGCAGAATGATGAATGGATGGTTGGATGGATTGCCAGAATGATGAATGGATGGTTGGATGGATGGATGGATGGATGGAACGACAGAACGATGGATGGATGGTTGGATGGATTAATGGATGGATGGATGGAACGACAGAACGATGGATGGATGGTTGGATGGATTAATGGATGGATGGATGGATGGAACGACAGAACGATGGATGGATGTTTGGATGGATTAATGGATGGATAGATGGAATGACAGAATGATGGATGGATGGATGGTTGGATGGATGGATGGAATGTCAGAATGATGAATGGATGGTTGGATGGAATGACAGAACGATGGATGGATGGTTGGATGGATGGAATGGCAGAATGTTGAATGGATGGTTGGATGGATTGACAGAATGATGAATGGATGGTTGGATGCAATGACAGAATGATGGATGGATGGTTGGATGGATGGATGGATGGAATGGCAGAATGATGATGGATGGTTGGATAGATTGACAGAATGATGAATGGATGGTTGGATGGAATGACAGAACGATGGATGGATGGTTGGATGGATGGATGGATGGAACGACAGAACGATGGATGAATGGTTGAATGGATTGATGGATGGATGGATGGAACAACAGAATGATGGATGGATGGTTGGATGGATGGAACGACAGAACGATGGATGGATGGTTGGATGGATTAATGGATGGATAGATGGAATGACAGAACGATGGATGGATGGTTGGATGGATGGATGGAATGGCAGAATGATCAATGGATGGTTGGATGGAATGACAGAACGATGGATGGATGGTTGAATGGATTAATGGATGGATGGATGGATGGATGGAACGACAGAACGATGGATGGATGGTTGGATGGATGGATGGAATGACAGAACGATGGATGGATGGATGGTTGGATGGATGGATGGAATGGCAGAATGATGAATGGATGGTTGGATGGAATGGCAGAACGATGGATGGATGGTTGGATGGATGGATGGATGGATGGATGGATGGATGGATGGAATGGCAGAATGATGAATGGATGGTTGGATGGATTGACAGAATGATGAATGGATGGTTGGATGGAATGGCAGAACGATGGATGGATGGTTGGATGGATGGATGGAATGACAGAACGATGGATGGATGGATGGTTGGATGGATGGATGGAATGGCAGAATGATGAATGGATGGTTGGATGGAATGGCAGAACGATGGAATGGCAGAACGATGGATGGATGGTTGGATGGATGGATGGATGGATGGATGGATGGATGGAATGGCAGAATGATGAATGGATGGTTGGATGGATTGACAGAATGATGAATGGATGGTTGGATGGATAGATGGAATGATGGATGGATGGTTGGATGGAATGACAGAATGATGATGAATGGATGGTTGGATGGATTGTTTAAATGATGGATGGATGGTTGGATGGATAGATGGAATGAAGGATGGAATGATTATTCTGTAATCCCTGCCATTTCTATCCCTGCTATCCCTGTACTATCCTGAACGATGGCTAAAACTTTATATTAAATTATTATTATTTCTCGTTTATTGCCTCTTTAGATGAATCGTTGTATTCCTTGTTGTAATGTAATGCAATGTAAAGTTCTCACACACACACACACACACACACACACACACACACACACACACACACACTGCGGTATTGTGAAACATCTATCCGCTTGTACTTGCTGTTCTAGGAATAAGGAACACCACATATGCTGCTGTTTTCAGGCTTCTCACTCAAACAGCTGGATTTCTCGCAGAGACTCACTGTGGGAAAACAACACACACACACACTCGGTCACATGACGCCTGTTTTTTTTACTGTGTCCTGCAGCGACTGAAACATTCATTGATCTGTTATTGGTAATGAGCTGTTAAACTGAACATGAGAGGCCAGTGAACTAAAACAGCCACAGCGTGCGTCAGTGTTTGGAAGTGATGTAAGCGGAATCGAGAGCACTGATTGGCCGGTTGTTCTGGAACTTCAACATTAAATCTCAATAATGTGCTAAGATTTGTCAAGGTCTGCAATCAGAAAGTCAAAAATCACAACACAAACTCTAAATATTCTCATCAAATTTTCCCAAGATCACATGATTTGAGCTGCAATCCCTGAATTATTGTGTCTCCAGTGGTGAGCGAAACATTCATTGATCTGTTATTGGTATCTAACTGTTAAACGAGTAGAAAAAAGACTGTGATGTGAGGGAGTGATGTAAGCAGAACTGTGTGCTCTGATTGGCTGGGTGGAAATTTAAAAATGAGACTTTTGTTGCCATAGAATGCATCAAAATAATATGAACATCTATCTGTCTGTTCATCCGTCCATCCATCCATCCGTCCATCCATCCATCCGTCCATCCATCCATCTATCTATCTGTTCATCCATCTATCTATCTGTTCATCCATCCATCTATCTATCTGTTCATCCATCCATCTATCTATCTGTTCATCCATCCATCTATCTGTTCATCCATCCATCTATCCATCCATCCTATTGAGAGAAACAGGTCTCAAAATAAAAGAAAGTTTTGTACTCAACACAATGTTTAAAATTTAAACCACAAACATTGACAGAATAAATATTGTAAATACATATTTAAGAATCTGCAATAGATCCTAAGTTTGTTTTGAATCTGTTTTTATTTTTGTATTTACTGTTTTTATTTTAGTCAATTTTGTTGTCTGTTTTTGTCATTTTTATTAGTTTTTTTGTTTTAGTTTTTTTTACAAACAATGTCTATATAGTTTTAATCATTTTAATTTCAGTTTATTCTAGTAGTATTTCAGCTAGTTTAGTATAGTACATTTATTTATATTTATATAGCGCCTTTAACCAAGGTGAGAAAAATAAGAAATGTTGCTTTGGCAACTAGTTGAATTTTTTTTTTTTTTTAATGTGTTTTTGTTTCAGTTAAAATGTATTATTAGTAGATTTATGGTCTTAGTTTTAATTGACTATAATTACACTGGAATAGACTTAATGTGGATAGCAGAACAAAATATTGGAGTTCATACTGAGATTTCAGACTTGACAAAACTGAGAATATTGTTGAAAACTCTTGTGAACCTCTAGTGAAGACACGCTGGAAATGACAGTTTTTCGAGAGGCAGAGACTCAGACAAATGTCTCCATTTGATCTCATTGTTCACTCAAAGACACCTTGTGGAGATCTAGTGTTTCTGTTCGGACTGGTTCTGGCGCGAGACTCCAGCGTCCGGCGGATCATTGTGGAGGCAGATGGACGTCCAGGTGGAGATGGAGTACACACTGCGCTCTGACGTACCAACACACACACACACACACACACACACACACACGTGTGAAGCATTCTGCATTCTCTGAAGCTTAAAAATGCAAAACCAGCAACATATGCTGCTGCATCCCTTTGTGTGTGTGTGCGTGTGCATGCGTGCGTGTGCGTGTGTGTGTGTGTGTAAACTTTCATCCCATCTGTGAGTCAATGATGAGCAAGTGTGTGTGTGTGAGAGCCTCAAAGTGCTACAGGTCTTTACCAAGGGCCTTGTCACCCAATCGCAATCCCACACTGCTTTATTACACTGTTAAAAAAAGTTAAATTTGAAGTTGTATATAAAACAAAGAAAATCAATGTTACTTGATGTTTCTTTGCAATCATTTGTAAAATTTACTTGCAATTTCTAAGTGAAATTGTGTGTGTGTGTGTGTATGTATGTACTGTTTTTTCTCTGTGTGTGTGCGTGCGTGCGTTCGTGTATGTACTGTATCTCTGTGTGTGTGTGTGTGTGTGTGCGCGCGTGCATAGCAGTCAGATTATCTGGATTATCTGTGTCTTCTCTGCTCTCTGATTTCAGTTCCCACTGCTGAACAGCCCAAATAAATCCCAAAATAACCCACATTCCCAATCTCGCCTCAAGCTTTCAAAAACAAAAGGGAAAATATTTAAATCCACTGCTCTGGTGAAATGCTGAGCTTGGAATCTTGATGTTATATATATATGCATATGCATCCATATATATGTGTGTGTGTGTGTGTGTGTGTGTGTGTGTGCGCGCGCCTCTCGTTGTTGTTGTTTTCTCTCTGTGGTCTCACAGGAAGTGTCCGCCCTGCCACTGTCGTCCCCAGAGAGATGTGAAGAGAAAACACTATCAAGTTTACAGCAACAACAACTGTAGGCAAACACACAATCAACTTAATTTGGCTTGTATTTATAAAATACACAAAGGTTTTGGGTCAGTAAGACTTTTTAATGTTTTTGAAAGAAGTCTCTTCTGCTTAACAATTCTGATTTATTTGATCCAAAATACAGTAATATTGTGAAATATTATAAAAATGTAAACCTGTTTTCTATTTAAAGTGTAATTTATTCCTGTGATCAAAGCTGTATTTTCATCATCATTACTCCAGTCTTCAGTGTCACATGATCCTTCAGAAATCATTATAATATGACGATTTGATGACCAAGAAACATTTCTGATTATTATCAGTGTTGAAAACACCTTTTTTGCTTCAGATTTTTGTGGAAACCCTGAAATATTTGTAGTGTTCAGGATTATTTGATGAATAGAAAGTTTGATGTATCCTTGCAGAATTTTTATTTGAAAATTTTTGTATTGAAAAATGTCACTGACCCCAATCAGTCATTTCTTTCGCTCTGCATGTCCCAAAAATGTGTTTATGCCAGTTTATGTCCAATTGAGTTTTTTATGAGTTATTTATTTTGTCGTGTACAAAAGATAAGTCTGTATTAGTCAAAAACAACCATCACACTGATAAAGCGTCAGGCACAAATAACCACTCCAGGAATCACATGACACACACACACACAAAGACTTCAGTTGTTTACAGTCGAGTCTCAGTGGCTTACATTACACACATGAGCTCTGAACATTTCTATTTGCATTCAAAATCTCACACAAGTCAAATCACAATTTTAAGCTTCACAATTCCCATGAAAACTGGAGCATTTAGTGAACTAAATGTACGAGTCATTCCGGTGTTTAACAATACGCTCTAATGAAATGACCCAGATAGCGTGTGCTACAGTACTAACCACATACGGTAATTAATGTGAAAATACCACAGTAAATAATGCGAGCACAAGACAGGCGACTCTTAGAAGAAATATAGAATCTTAAAGGGTTCTGTGAGACGCATCATATATAGAACCTTAAAATTGAGGCAAGAACCCCAGAGTTCTATATAGAACCACACTGAGCGTGTGAATTGCGGTAACATCTGGTCGAAGCCTTATTGGTTGCATTTTACATACATTCAGTTCATACACAGAACAGACCTTTGTTTCCAAGTTTCGTATTTTGTTTTCGAATGCTTGACGTGTTTTATTGTTTTATCAAAGGTTCTTTTCATTCTTTTCATTGTTCTTGTAGGAGTGACTTACCTGTAAACCAAAGGAAGTTTCTGAAGGAAATGAAGAGCTTCACTGAAGGAAACGCTTTGACTGGGAAACATCTAAAATAGGCCAAAAAAGGAGGGGATTCTGAAAGCATCTCCATCAGTGTTTCATTTTCTGCATGATGAAACATTTAAACATCATTTAATTCACTGACATAACTATGAAACTGCATTTGTTTTAATTAAAATTGCAGTATTTTATTAACAATGCAATAACAAAAGGCAAAGCATTACAATTGTGCATTAAAAACCAACACTGTTTTTCATTTATACGCAAACAATCACTCAACAGAATTTACAGGGAAACAGGAAAGAAACCGTTTCTGCTGCGTACCTATAAAACCGTTTCATTATTAATTTCTCTTCCTCAACTGATAATTATGTGATCTCATATTTCTATTGTCAAAAGGTTAAACATGATCAAATAATATATTCAAACAGATAGCTTTAATTTTTGCGTGCTTTCCAGCACTTAAAGGTAGGGTAGGCAATGTTTGTCATAAATTATTTTTGTTATTCTGTTTGAAACTCTTCATAATAGGAATACCATAAGTAAAAAAATAAAAATGATCTTGGAAGTCTCAGGCAAAAATAAAAGTTTGTCCAATCATTGAATTCAGCTGAAACTGCCTATTCTTTTAAATCATGTCAAACGAGGTTCAGAACGGTTGATTCTGTTTAAAATTAACGATGCCGGTTAATTTTGTTAAAACTTTAGTATAAGCACAGATAACTGAATAATCAGAAACACATTAGACACTTTTTTAAAGGTTTCTGGCAAGTCAACAAAATAGTAGTACATTGATATGAATTGGCATTTATTATTTATTGTCATTGACACTACCGTTCAAAAGTCAGATTTTGTCATGTTTTTGAAAGAAGTCACTTAGACTGCATTTATTTGATCAAAAATACAGTAAAGTCAGTAATATTTTAAAATATTATTACAATTTCAAAATAACTGTTTTCTATGTAAATATAATTATTGTCACTTAATTGTCACTTGATTAAATTATGATGAATAAAAGTATCATTTTCTTTCTAAAATGGACCCCAAACATTTGAATGGTAGTGTTATTTTATGAGATATCAATTTATAAACTATTTAAGACACAAACACATACATATATATTTGCTGTAGTTATGGTTTATAACATTCAGTATATGCATTGTCCAGTATTTCTGTGGTATGTGCTGCAGTTTGAATGAATGCACATAACTCCCACTAGAAAAGTGGCTATTTTTACTACTTTTCCCTCTGTGATTCACGCAGACCTTCAGAAAGAATGCAATAAATGCTGCAGGAAGCAGGGGGTGAAAGGAGAGCGGATCCGACCGAAGCTGAGACTGCAGGCCTTGCTTCCAGCATTAGCGGTCATGAACCTGCGAGCGAGTGAGCGAGTGAGGTGAGGTGAGGTGAGTGAGTGAGGTGAGCGAGCGAGCGAGCGAGCGAGTGAGAGTGAGTGAGCGAGCGAGCGAGTTAGTGCGTGAGTGAGTGAGTGAGCGAGGGAGTGAGTGAGCGAGGGAGTGATCGAGCGAGTGAGCAAGTTAGTGTGTGAGTTAGTGTGTGAGTGCGTGAGTGAGCGAATGGGTGATTGTGTGAGTGAGCGAATGAGTGATTGTGTGAGTGAGCAAATGAGTGATTGTGTGAGTGATTGCGTGAGTGAGTGAGCGAGCGAGTGAGAAAGCGAAAGAGTGATTGTGTGAGCGAGTGAGTTAAAGCTCCAGTAGGTAGCTTTTGTAAACAAATATTTGTTAAAACTGTCATTATGTCCTCACAGTAGAATATGAGACAGATAATCTGTGGAAAAAATCGAGCTCCTCTGGCTCCTCCCTGTGGTCCTATTGCCATTTGCAGAAATACACCGCTCCCGGTCAGAAACAACCAATCAGAGCCAGGAGGAATGTCTTAGCAGTGTCAATCACGCTCGTGTACGCGCTGATCACCCCTCTATTGCACAGCGCGAGCGCGTACCGTCGTTCGTGACTGTCCTGTTCGAACTGGTTCATCCAAATGAACGAATCTTTTTTCGAGTCATTTCGTTCATTCAACGAACGAAATGACTCGCAAAAAGATTTGTTCATTTCGAACGTGTCTTTTTCGGAGTCATTTCGTTCATTCAACGAACGAAATGATTCGAAAAAGATTTGTTCATTTTGATGAACAAGTTCAAACAGGAGAGTCACAAACGTGCATCACAGAACAGAGCAAGGCGAGCATTTGTGCTTATAAAACTTAAAGTTTTTTATTTATTTTTGAAATGACCGATCGTTTCGCTAGATAAGCCCCTTATTCATCGTCTGGTATCGTTTAAAGCCCTTTGAAGCTGCACTGAAACTGTCATTTGGTCCTTGAAACGTTTGTGTCCTATTGAAGTCCATTATATGGAGAAAAAGCCTGGAATGTTTTCATCAAAAACCTTAATTTCTTTTCGACTGAAGAAAGAAAGACATGGACATCTTGGATGACATGGGGGTGAGTAAATTATCAGCAAAAGTTTTTTTAAAAGTGAACTAATCCTTTAACGTTATCTTACTAGCTATTTATAACTTATAGAAAGAGTGCAACGTTATAAAGTTACATGTATTGCAAAATACATAATGATTTGAGGACCAAGTTTGTAGTCAAAGTATGGGCAGGCCATAGTCAATGTAAAGCATATTGTTTATGTTTCGTCCCTATTAGTGAATGTTCCATAACTGTTTATAATCTGCCGTCATCGGTGGTCCTGTTTAGTGTTTACTAGCCTGCGCGTTCACGGCAGGCTCCGCTGTGGGGGAGGAGCTGTGGAGGGAGGGCTGTAGCGCAGCAGAGAGCAAGGGGGTTGGACCTGGAAGTTGTGCTTGTTCAAATTTTCAGGCTAAGTCAACATTTTCTCAAAACTCCCTACTGCAACTTTAAGCCTTGTTTATACTCGACGCGTCCGCAAGAGCGCGAAGGTGCGCGCGGCAAAATGACGTAATTGCGGTGTGGGCGGTCGTGCGCGTTGGGTGCGCAAGACCCCATTTCGCCTGGCGGTGTGCACGGCACTTTTTGTAACATCGCGCGCGGCGCCGCATCCGAAGATGAACGACTTCGAGCCGAATCTAGCCGAACTGGTACGTCTGCACCAGCATGTTTATGATCCTTCTATACACAGCGACATTTTCATTGATGGGCGACCATAAAAGCCTCTCATTTTGTGAATAGGAACACATTTGCATTAAGCACCCAGTTTGCACTTGTCTAAAGTAACTGCTTACATTTACAAAATAAGCCTACAATAGCAGAAGTAAGCCCTGCTGATGAAATTAAGGTTTAAACACTCTTCAATAAGGCTTCAGTTGTTTAACTAGTTTGTACAAAAAAGTACAATAAACCTACTGCATTTATTACTCTTTTAATATGGATCAGCTATTAATAAACTACTAATAAACGGCAAACTACTTCTTCACTGCTGATTCCTGGTGGTTTAGAGGAGAATTACTCCGAGTCGCCCCCTGTCGTTTCACAGAATAGCACAACGGCGAGCGCATCAAGTATAAACGCCTCGTCCGTTTGGAGAGGTTCGCGCGCAGTCAGCGGAGACTCGCGCTCGTGCGGACGCGTCGAGTATAAACAAGGCTTTAGTGTGTGTGAGAGTGATTGCGTGAGTTAGTGAGTTAGTGAGTGAGTGAGTGAGTGAGTGATTGCGCGAGTTAGTGTGTGAGTGAGTTGATTGTGTGAGTTAGTGTGTGAGTGAGTGAGTGATTGCGTGTGTTAGTTAATGAGTGAGTGAGAGCGTGAGTGAGCGAGCGAGTGAGTGAGCAAGCGAGTGAGTGAGTTAGTGTGTGAGTGAGTGATTGCGTGAGTTAGTGTGTGAGTTGATTGAGTGAGTGATTGTGTGAGTTAGTGTGAGTGAGTGAGTGAGTGAGTGAGTGATTGTGTGAGTTAGTGTGTGTGACTGAGTGAGTGAGTGAGTGATTGCGCATGTTAGTGAGTGAGAGTGAGTGAGTGAGTGAGAGAGTGAGTGAGCGAGTGAGTGAGTGAGCGAGCGAGTGAGTGAGTTAGTGTGTGAGTGATTGAGCGAATGAGTCGCTGAGTGAGAGTGTGTGTGTGTGTGTGTGTGTGTGTGTGTGTGTGTGTGTGTGTGTGTGTGTGTGTGTGAGTGAGTGAGTGAGTGAGTAAGTGAGTAAGTACGTAAGTGAGTGAGTGAGGTCTGCATCTTAACAAGCACCCCTTAATTCATTACATACTTCAGTCAGTGTATCTCACTATATTTAGACATTGATACAGATTCAACGATGGCATTTAATTCTAGGCAAATGTATTTAATTGGATTCTTATCAGACATATTTCTAATTGGAAATCTGTCGTTTCGTAGGCTTTTTCTTAGACAGGAAAAGGCAGGTGACACATCACTGACACTGCAGTCTCACAGCTTTCTTTCTCCGTGTGCGATTCCTCTGCATCATATTTTATTTCTCAGGGCTGAGAAGAGATGAGATCACCGCTGTTACTCCTCAATCTAAGCAAATTGCTGTTTAGAATAGAATAGAATAGAACTGTTTAGAATAGAAAAGAACAGAACAGACAAGGGAGATGGATGGATGGATGGATGGATGGATGGATGGATGGATAGATAGATAGATAGATAGATAGATAGATAGATAGATAGATAGATAGATAGATCCTCTTGTCGTCTCTGCAGTGTCACTTCTGTTGCTTGTGAATGAGACTGCGTAACACACAGTGTGCATACAGTGAGCGTTTACATCTGCTGTAAGATGACGATGTGTGCCGGTCTCTCATCGTGTATTCTTCTCTATTATCACTGCTCTTACTGTGTGTGTGTGTGTGTGTGTGTGTGTGTGTGTGTGTGTGTGTGTGTGTGTGTGTGTGTGTGTGTGTGTGTGTGTGTGTGTGTGTGTGTGTGTGTGTGTGTGTGTGTGTCTCCTTTTTTTTATGCACGTCGTCACAACAGTCCTTTGCTGTGGCAACTGCCTTTACTAAGCATGACATACACTCTCACACACATTCTGTCGCACGCTCCGTCTCACGCACTTTTCACTCACTGCGCGCTCATGTAGCAGCCGCTGATGCACTTTTTAGAAATGCATTTAAATTTTAAATGCTTTTGTTTTATTTCAAACCACCCACATTGGACTATACTTGTACATTTAATCTAAGGAATCAATAGTCGAGCAAAACTGTTTTATATGATTTTTATCATTTTTGATCTGATATTCAGTTCATGACTGTAAATGTGCAGACATGAAGACCGAGCTAGAGTTATTTTCACAGACTCACTCTACAGGGATCACGAACACATGACATTCAATGTGCCGTGGCCCGTACTGATCTCACCGGAATTACCGACTGGCTGCTGCTATTGGACAAAACTAGGTCAGTTCCAGCCGAGGGCTGAGCGATGCTAAGGTGTTCCTTAACTCACCGCATTTTTCACCAGACTCACTGTGATTGGACGTTGTGTTCCGCGCACGCAACAGTCAACCAATCAGACGCAGGCGCGCTCTTGTTCTGCTGACTGCTGGTCACTAGCACTGGCTGTTACTGTGTAGTCACGGAGTATTGGCCATTCCAAGAAATTTATTTTGTGTTTAGAGGAGTGTTGAATGCGGGAGGGTTTATTAAAACAATAATTTCAGTCCAGCTACAGTCAAATCCAAATGTATTTTATTCATATCAAAGTTTTATTACATATATTTTGTAAATGTAACTGTTGTTCAACAAAGCTCACCCAGTGAAATGCTTAAGTGGGCAGCATTGTAATAATGTTGGGTTAAAAATAACCCAAGGAGTAAGCCAACCATGGGGTGTAGCACCTTCCCAACTGTGGGTTATTTTAACCCAATTCATTGAGTGATTGCGTGAGTTGGGTTAAAAGTAACCAAACAGTTAATTTAACTGTTTATTTTTATTTATGACATTATTTTGATAAAAAAAAAAATACACTTTGTTTTCAAATACAGATTGTTTGTATAAAACAATAAATATGTCTCAACAAATATATTTTTAAATTACAAACTAAATATTGGGGAGTCTAGAATTGAATACATAATTGTGTACATAATTCCAAATACACAAGTGAACATACAACATATGTATTTAACCCAACAGCTGGGTTATTGATAGAAATTACCCAATGATCTTAAAAATGACCCAACATTTTATTTTGGAATATAACCCAACTTAGTGACCCAATATGTGTAACCCAAACGTTTTTTACTTTGCAGTGGCTTAACTAAAGCTAAAACAATTAAAATATTAGCCAAAAATTAGAACACTTCTATGTTTTTTCATATTTCCTCTCACACTTTAATTATCTTTTTTCAATCGATATAAAAAAACAACAACATAAGATAAATACACTGCAGTGGTTCTAAAGTAACATTGTTTAAACCCAAAAAGAATGTAATCGTTAACGTGCAACAATGTATCTAGACATGATGGAGACGGGGGAGGGCCACGCCCCCAGCGCTCTCATTGGCCAGGGCTTTATTCAGCAGCTATCCCTGTTCATTGACGTCACGGACGTCAGTATTCGCACATGGAATAGCGAATCAGTTGCGCTTTTGCGCTCCAGCCTGAATAACTCACGGACGCGCGAGACCAGCCGCCGCTCATCGGTGCCGCGCACGGGCTGAGGACTCTATTCCCGTATCCCTATTGCAGAGTTTTTATTTTTATAAATTATTTTTTTTTATTATTTCATTTCTTCAGGAAGATTGTTATTTCCTTTACGCCATGGAGAAGATGTCTCGACCTCTTTCTATGAACCCAACTTTCCTACCTCCGACTCACGGCGTCCTGAAATCCCTGCTGGAGAACCCCATGAAACTGCCCTTTCATCACGATGAAGGTATAAAGATGGATAGATGTTGCTTTTTGCGGGTTTAAAGCGTGTTCTGCACCAGCCAATGTTTGTCAGGCGGGGTGCGCGCTTTGCTTTCCTTCCCTTTCCTTATAATCTACTACGCGTAAAAGCGCGTCTGTAACTGTGTTTTCACACCGTTACCAGTACCTGCACATGCATGTAGGCTGTCATGTATAATCGCTTTGAATTCTGATGTGATTTTGGGTTGGACGTTTGTTTGTTGATATTTATATTGCATTGCAGTCATTTTACGCGCAGACATAAAACCATTGCGCATCGGATTTAACCGAAATGCATGATGGTATCTGTTTAAAATATGCTTATATGACAACATTTGCTCACATAGAAGAGGAATAAATAGTCTACTGAACCAATACCGACTTTATGCGGATAGATGAAGTTCGCACGCAATGGAGATGTTTTTTTCCCCTCATATTTCCCTTTAGAGGGCGCCACTGAGCGCCGCCTCTGATTGTGTTTGTGCTTCATCAGTCCTTATAACAAATTTAAAGTATAAGTAAAAGGTTGTTTTTATCTTTGGTTGCACCTAAGGATGACGTGCATTCGCATGATATAGCATTTGCATGCCTTTTTCAGTTTGCAAACAAAAATATGTTGATTTTGGTGCATTTTTTTTTTGATTAGTTCACCCCTCATGTCATTGCAAAACTGTACTTTGTTTGTTCTCTGGAATGCTTAATGAGAAATGCTGGAAAGCAGCCAGTCTTTTCCAGTGCAAGTGACTGGCACAACTGAGCATGAAATGACTAAAATGAAACAAACTGTCAAAAGTAAGATGAATAGTTGTATGATCTTGAATATTGCAATGTGTGGACCACTTTTAAGATGCTTTGGAACTGCATTTTGTTAAGATATTATAAAAAAAATATATATATATATTGTAAAAAAAAAAAAAAAAAAAAAAAAAAAAAAAAAAAAAATATATATATATATATATATATATATATATATATATATATATATATATTGCTCTGTGCACATAACATGATTTAAAAGGGGTTGATTTTTGATACTTCTTATGCTGCTTTCTTATGTGTCTTGAGTTGTATTCACTTAGGCCTGTCGCGATTATTGATTAATCACATCATTGTGGTATGTTGTTATTCGATCTAATCGCAATTATTTGAGATAACTACAATAATTGTGTAGTTTAAATTTCAATCACATTCTGCTAAAGAATATAACAACAACAAACAAACAAACAAACAAACAAACACTATTGCAAAGTATACAACAACAGATATAGGTCTTCCTTCGTACAAAATTAAGGTTTGTGGGTTTAATCATAATATAACATAATATAACATAATACAGTCTATTTAAAATAAATTAAATGGGCCTATTTTATTATAATTTGTATTATTATATTATATACAATTTAGAGTAAAAAAAATAATGTATTTGGCTTACACTGTAATTGACATGAACAAAACTGAATTAGATCTTTAATCGCAATCATTATATTATATTATATTATATTATATTATATTATATTATATTATATTATATGATTAATCGCCAGCAGAATATTCACGACCGTGACAGGCCTAGTATTCCTCATCCGCTTTTGTTGAATGAAACATGCATTTCATACATGTTTGGAACAACAAAATTCTGCTTAAAAGATGACAGTATTTTATTTGTGTGTGCGTGTATTTGTGTGTGTTTGAACGGCGACAATAATGCCTCCATCTTGTTCCTCCAGGGTTCGGGAAAGAGAAAGAGAAGGAAAAGAAGCTGGAAGAGGATGGAAACGGTCTAAACACCCCTCAGTCCGCCTTCCTGGGGCCGACGCTGTGGGACAAGACCCTGCCGTACGATGGAGACAACTTCCAGCTGGAGTATATGGATTTAGAGGAGTTTCTGCTGGAGAACAATATTCCCGCCAACTCTCAGAGCGAGCAGAACCAGCCTTCCCAGCAGCCCCTGCCACCACAGCCTCCTTCCTCCCCGCCAACTCCTTCAGTGGTGGATCTCAGCAACCGGGCCACCGCCTCCCTTCACTCCGGGATCGGGGACCAGAACTGCCTCCAGAGTCCCAGCAGAGCAGGTACTGTCCCGATCACACACACCTTTAAATTGCCCATCACCCTTTAAATTGCGCAAATTGAAAATACGCCCAATGGAAACTCGTCAATTTCTCAAAAACTCCCATTTATCGCAAAAAAGGTTTTAGGCTCGCATGAGGTGGCTTTTCAGGCAATTCGAAAAAGAAATATTTCGCAAAACTGCGATGGAAACAGTTTTTGTGCATTTACAGGTCACCTGATGACACGGTATGTTTGGAAAGAATACGAGACAGAGTTCTTTATTAAATTTAGAAAAGACAAAAGAATTACAGGAATATTGGATTCTAAACCTCAAAGAAATGCCACAATGAAGAGCTTGAAGCAGATATGAGGGAGAAACACCCAGAAACACCAGCCACTCACAGTACAAGGGTCTTTCCTCACCATTAATGCTTGGATAACACACACACACACACACACACACACGTCTCCCTCCATTAATAACAATGGCCAGTGCGGTGGCTGGGATATACGTAAACCTACCAACATCCGTCGCCATGATTTTTGTAAAATGACGTTTTAATCACATAATATCGGTTAATGGAAACTCCGTCATTTCTAAATGGGTTTTTGTCGACATTTAGAAAAAAACGCAAAAGTTTTGCGCAAATCTGTGATGGAAATGCGCCTAATGACTCCCGAATGTGCTTTCTCTCCACATACACTCTTACAAATAAAGCATCCAAAAAGGTGTATTTGCAGCTATGTCACAGAAGAACTACTTTGTGAACAGTGAACAGTTCCTAAAATAACCGTGTTTCTTAGTGTAAAGAACATTTCAAAAAATCTTTTTCCACACTGTAAAAAATTACCGTGATTTTAATGGTAAAAGACTTGAAAAATGCTACGGTGAAAAACTGTTAATTGGTTAACAGAAAGTTTCCGTACTGTATACAGTGAATAACTGTGATAGATCTTGGATAACTGTACATTTAATGTAATTTTACAGTAAAATACCGTTAAATTTACAGTTTTTGAAAGTGAAAAAGAACAAGTCATTGTATAATTTACAACAAAAGCCTTAGACAACTCATCCTGATGCATTTGCATTGTACACAGTGAGAGGCGTCTAAAAAGCATTAAAAAAAGATGAAAAAAAAAACTTTATAATAAGGTTTCATTAGTTAACACGAACTACTGTAACAATGAAAAAAAAATCATTGTTTAAAATCATACATTAAAATCAAACTTTGTATCTGTTAATATTATTTAATGGACCTGAGCTGACTAACAATGAATAACTGTATTTTTTATTAACTAACATTAACAAAGATTAATACAAATTCTGTAGCTAATGTGTTACTCATTGTTAGTTTATCTTAGGCTCTGTTTACACCTGGTATTAAGATGTGTTTCGGTCGATCGGATCACAAGTGGACGAGGGAGACTCATTCCCGTTTACACCTGGTGTTTTAATCCGTCTCTTGTGTCCACTTTCAAACACTTCTGTCCTGATTTCTTCCAGGGGAGGCTCTATGAGCGGGGAAATGTTTGGGCTTTCTCAGATCTTTCGATCAAATGGACAAAATTAACTGTTTTAATTTACATATGAACACGACCGGAGACGACGGAAAAACATACGGAGACCATCAGCTTTAGTTTCTGCTCTGACAGACACAAGACCAGCCTAACGCTGTGAGTGTGTGTTAGAAAACAGGAATGGTGAGAGAACATTGTGATTGGTGCGTTTTTCAACTCAAACCAAACTTGGGTCTCCAGCCGACAGTTTAAATCCAGTCTGGCTTGTGCTCTTCCCGTAATGTTCACGGTCTTTTGTGGCTGTTGGAACACATTCGATCACATGAGTGTTTACACTACGAAAGCAATCCGGTCTAATGTGTTTTCCACTCCCTCTGGAAGTGCTGGAAAGTGGACAAGCTCAAAACGCTTTAGACCCCGTTTACACCTATATTTAGTATCGTCCACTTGTGATCCGATCGACCAAAACACATCTTTATACCAGGTGTAAACAGGGTAATGTATAACTAATGGGACCTTACTGTAAAGTGTTAATATAGGCTATACAAATAAAAACGTTAATGTGATGCGCATTTTGTTATTTAAACTATGAGGGAAGGACTCCTCTGCCTGAACATGACTGACAGCTCCTGAGGGCCTTCAGAGTCAGCCGTCACATATGATCGATCATTCCTTCACGAGACAGGGACTTTCACACGCTTTCACACGCTTTCACAGCGCCAAAACCTGACGTGTGAAATCAGACAATGTACAGAAAATTATACTACAGAGAATGCAGTGTGTATGGCTAATGCATGTGGAAAGCCTATAGAGAGACAGGAGCTGAGACATTCATCATATTGACACACTAATGTACTTTAGGGATGTTAGTAATGATGAGGTATTGAAACACATATGGATGAGAAACGGATCGTTGAAAGACAAACAAACACACCCAGTTCACTCCTACATATATTAATGCAGATTATGTGTGTAAATCTCACAAAACAGGGTTCGTTTTACCCCTGAATGGGTACAAATAATAATATTTTGCATAAAGAAATTGATGATTTAGCACATTTTCACCTTTCTCATGAATGCATTACAGTGAAATATTGAAATCAAAAGGACAGAAAATGCTACCAAGGCATATAAATACATAACAAAATAAGATAATAAAAACAATTTTAGCATTGAATCTTTGCATTGACTGTGCTTAATAATTAAATGTGATTAATTATCTTAAAAATAAGCATAATGTGCAAAATCATAACAGTCTGAAAATACAATATAATAATATAATACAATACATAATAATCTATACAATGTGAATATAACTAAACTAATTTATTTTCTCTTTATTTTGTTTTTGTGGCAAAATATAAACGGGGTATATTTTGACATGTTTCAGGAGATTCGTCCATTTTTTATATGTAGGAATATATTTTTAAAACACTTTATCGACATTTTTGCTGTTTTGTACAGTTGTGTTTGTAATGCAAAACTTAGCAGTCAGGATTTATGGTATCTGGAGACTTTACAGCCACTTGAAGGGCATAAAAGTGAAGTGTCTGTTCAGCAACCCTGTGACAGGTTTATAGACATCTCTCTGTTATTATCCGTTTATAGGTTTCGTTTCGCATTCCAGATCAGTAACATAAGTGA
The DNA here is from genome assembly GCA_026230005.1 of Gila orcuttii. Lineage (NCBI taxonomy): Eukaryota > Metazoa > Chordata > Actinopteri > Cypriniformes > Leuciscidae > Gila > Gila orcuttii. The sequence continues at coordinate 49,877,684 of JAPDVR010000003.1, forward strand.
TGTCGTGAAACCCTCAGCCACAATCTGCATGAGATCTGTGTTGATGTGATGAACTTCACTGATTGGTGTGTGTCTTCAGTGCATGTTTACATCTGCATGTACGTTTCCATGTGCCTCAGTCTAAACGAGCG